>NDXB01004971.1:17667-95869 GCA_002631895.1 Agapornis roseicollis
CCCCCCCAGATAAATCATAGGAAGTAAAAGTAGCTTGAATTCCTTTGAAACATGAGGCTACTTTTCTTTGGTAGTAAAAACTACCTGTGCTCAACTCTCCAGTGTTACTCTTTATGCATCCTATGAGCTCCAGTAGTGAAGGGGACCTACAAGACACCTGGAGAGAAACATTTTACAAGGGCCTGTAGGGATAGGAAGAAGGGGGAACGTCTTTAAAACGAAAGAGGATAGATTTAGATAAGATATTAGGAAGAACTTCTTCACTATAAGGATGGTGAGGCACTGGAATAGGTTGCCCAGAGAAGTTGTGAATGCCCCATTCCTGGCAGTGTTCAAGGCTAGGTTGGATGGGACTTGGACCAACCTGATCTAATGGAAGGTGTCCCTGCCCATGACATGGGGCTTGTAACTGGTGATCTTGAAGGTCTCTTCCCTCCCAGACAATTTTGTGGTTCTATGATTCTGACCCCACTCAGCTGGCACAAAAAACTGTGCCATGACATTAAGCTGATTTTTCCACTTTCTTTCTAAAATAACATTATATCTTATCAATCTTAACACATATAAGAAACAAGCACAACCAGAATATGACCTCCAGGACACTGCTATATAACCTAGTATCATTTACCCAGAAGTGGTAGAAAATAATCATGCAAATATTGTTTGCTCATCTTAAGAGCCAAACAACACTGTCTGTACACATCAAAATCATGGAGCCTGTACAGCTGCTGCCAGTATGTGAGTGGTTCAGCAGTTTTATCCGCAGTTTGCAGATGACTCCAACTGGCAGTGCAGATAGGAAAGCTAGGATAAGCATAAAGTATTGACCTTATGTGGTATGCAAATAGGCTAGTGGTACTACACAAACTTTTAGGGCTATGGAATGGTTGCATATATTTTCTACCTATGTACTGCAATTAGAATAAGAACAGAAAAGTTACCTTGCCTTAAAGCTGAGGGCATGACATTTACTTCAAAATGTGGGGACATTTCCTTTACCGAAACAGCAAGGTTTCACCAAGTTCTGTAGTGCTGGATTGGAGTCAGGTTTCTCCCAGATTTCAGTTTCTGGTACCTTTTGAACAAGTACTGCAACATAAAAAGGCAGAAAATTAGTATCTGCAACTCTTATTTTCATATTTTTTTTTGTTAATCTTCACTTTAATGAGTGAAACAAACAGCACACATAAATAAAATGGAAGGGAATTAACATCATTAGAGCTATTCTTCTAATGGGAGTTTTATACAGAAATAATACATTTAGATGATGAATGAAACAAAAATACACAAAACTGAGACCATGGAAGTGACATTATTCTTATAATGTAAACTGCTACAATTTCATATTGTACCAGTGATAGAGGAATCCTATTTCTGCCTAAACTGTGTTTAATTTATTACTTTAACAACCACATTAACAACCATAGAGGACATGCAGATTTCACAAAAAAGAAATAGCAGCAGCACTACTGGATTCTGCTGTCTGCAGTCACCTACAGTAGTAAGACAAAGATGTAGTGTTTGCTGCCTACCCAGTGAGGCCTGTAACAGTAATGTGATCACTTTGGTCATTTACTATTGAAATTAACCATATGAAATAAACTTTCAGAGATGTAATTATATGTGTTATGGGGATCTGGATATAGTCTTCATCTGGAAGGGCTCTCAGCTGTACTGCAAGCAGGAACACAGAGATACATTCATGACATCACTTTTTCTTTCTTTTTAGTATCACCTCTAAAAAGTTCTCAGAAAACCAAATAATAAGGGAAGCTGTGTCTGGGTTGCAGGCTGAGAATAGAAAATGCCTGCCTCTGTAGAGATGTTCTGGTTAATTTATAGTTTCCAGTGCTCTGATTTGAAATGCAGAACCCAGGATCGCTCACAGACCTCTGGCTCCTCTAGGCATGGAAGCAGCTTTCACAAGACCAGAGCTCACAGGGGTGTCCCTGGCACCAGCTCTTACTGGGGGTCTCCAGTTCTGCTGTTATCTGAGAAAAGAAGTTAAAGTAAACTATCCCAATCCAGACAAGAAGTAAAATCAAACTCCCATTTAAAAACTATTGACTGCTAAAGTTGATTTATGGGCTTTGACAGCTTATAATTAGCAGTGTTACACATAATGCAACCTGCATGTACTTTTCCAACCCCGTCTCCTGGGACAGCTTCCACCTTAGCAAGTGATAACAATTTTTCAGGGAAACTACAGAGATTCCTTTAGGAATCCTCATGCCAGTGAATGAGAGCAGCTTACGATGGCCACTGCAAAGAGGAAACTCTTGGGACATGTGATTATGTGGTTTGAATTGTCTCCCAAAGGAAGCTATTTCTGGGAAGTTTTACCATGCAAGAAGTGTCGAAGGCATTATTCCTGTGAACTAAAAATGGATTGCACCAATTTGTCTTTAACAAACAATGGACTGTCCAAATAAACCTCTACAGTCTTAGCAAAGAGAACAAGCCCCATGCAAAATCAAACCTATTACATGGAGCTATTCAGGTGGTTTTTTCCAGGCTATGAAAGTGCATGTGTATGGTGATGCCTTTAGCTCTTTCTTTTAAAAGAACAATAAGAACTGGTTAGAAATTTGGCAGACCATTCCATCAGTAGGACTGAATACCAATGACAAACACACAACTGCACTCAGCACTTTACCTATACCTCCATCTTCTTTTGGGAAGCAAAGAAAATGAAGAGGACTTATAAAAATGAAGAAAAGGGTAGAGCTGGTGATGACGTCTATGGAGAGAGAACTGTTGCAGGTGTAAAAAGCTCCTATGCTGGCAGCCTTCCCCAAGAAATTGTTTTGTCTTCATCCTTGTTATCACAAGGTTCAATTGCGCCTGCCCTGCTAGAAAGTCTTAAGAAAACTCTTGAAGCAGCTACAATGCTTTGTGTGGGCTTGCCTCTGCTTACAGTGGTTAACAGAGATTATAAAAGTGAAGGCAGGAGGTAAAGGAAGGGAGAAAAGCAGTGAGACTATGCCTATATACAAATCAAAGCCCCAGAATCTTGAGCTTTTCAGAGTTCATTTTGGAAATGGCACATTTATAGTGTTAAAGAAAACATTTGTCAAATTAAAGAATTTCAACTATTGGCAACTGATTCATTCTCTTAAGTACCTCTCCATCACAGTAGGGTGTTGTGCGTGAAGGTTAATGACAATTCTGTGTTGTGTGCTACAGGTACCTGATCTCTTGCAATAGAATTTACTGCAACAGAGAAGCTATTTCATGAAAAAAAATGTAACCAGGACATTTTGCTTGTTTTCCTGCTCCGTAACCAGAATGCAATTTCCTGTAGTGTTTTCATTACCAAAAATTGCTCAATTAATTCCTTCAACTTTGCAGATGAAGCGTGAACTACTTTCTTCAATAACTCACTCTTGGAGGAGTATTGATTGGTTCACATTAGCTAGATAAGTAAATAGCAGTGTTTCTGCTCTCCATCAGGCTGATACTTAAGGACTTTCTGGCTCAAATGCTTGTTTATGAATCCAGAAATGTGGATCATGAATACTCCAGCATACAAACTTGGCATTTGCTTTGCACAAACATACATTATGCTCCCAATCATTCTGGGTTTCAAAATGGCAAGATTTTGTTGGACCTCTGGCAAGACTCAAAGCCACTGCTGTGAGCTTACAACATCTGACATTTTACCTCCTGGAATCACAATGACAAAGGGAGAGTTTGGTTTACCTTATTTTTGCCTGTTTCAACACGGGCCTTAGGAGCCACTGAACACTTCTATGAGCTTTAGAGCCTCAGGAGAAACTAAAAAGGAGCCCAGCACTTGATTTTAAACTTCACCTTTTAGTCATTTTTATAGACCCAACGTTGTAGTTATCTCAGCAGCTGGAAGTCTGCAAGCAACCCTGGTGCCTGGGGAGTACAGTGCACTCCACACAGCACACCAGTAGGCCCTCGGAATGTCACTTGGTAAAGAGAGAGCCTGAAAAATGAAATTCGTTTCATAACCCCATATTTTTCCTTTATTGCCCACAAGCATAATATTTTACTTCACCGAAACAGTATGCGAGAAAAAGAGGAGGGGAAGATGGAGATATTAATGAGGTAATGGAAGAAATTACTTAGAAGTACTTTTGATTTTCAACATTATTCTTCTGGCTGCTTACTTTTGCTTGGGCTCAAGGTTTTAGTAGCCATGTTTTCAAGCTCAACTCAAGCACGACCTGTGGACTAGCACTTTCCTAACCTCCACTCAACCAAAATGAAAGAAGCAACCCCCAAAAATAGATTATCAAGTAATAACACAGCCCCAGAGGCCAGAGGACTGCCAATCTTCAAACTTGATGGCTACAAACCAGATCTATTTAAGGCCTGAAAGGATGCAAGTGATGGATGAGACAGCAACAGTGTTTCCCAAGAAACAGAGTGGGAAGTACAGAACGATGGGGCAAATGACACTTTCACATATGCTTTACTTTAAACCCAGCACAGCCCCTGACAAAAGTACTGTGTGTCATGTCCCATCTCCCCTCGTTTATATTTGCAATGAGTGCAGTCTCCTCTTCGGTGACACATTTCTGCAGGACTCAGCAGAATGGACTGATCACCTGATGTAGTTTAAAGATGCCTTATTCTCTGCCAGGTCAGTTTTAATCCTAGTACTGTTTCCCAGTCTGGTATAGGTTGGTTATTTCCTCTAAGCCTCATGAAAGGTGCAACTTACAACTTAAAATGGGTTTATTTGTTAAAGATGAGACTGAACTTTTCTCTGGGATGTGAGAGCTGTTCTCTTGAGCTCTACCTTATCCTGACCTAATGAAGCAGAAAGCACTGCTTAGGCAGCTGCATCCTTAAGAGAGGAGATAAACCATCCTGCCCTGAGTGCCAAAATCCCCTGGCATGCACCAGGCAGGGGCTGGGTGACAGCAGAAAATCCCCTTCAACGATCATGCCAAAGGCACTCTGTTGTGATGGCACCAGGGAAACAGGCAGTTCTATTTTCAGGTTGCCAAAAGTGTGTAAATGACTATCCTGCATACACAATGTAGTAATTGCCCCACTGCACTGAACAAGACCTCACAGAGAAGCCAAACCAGCCATAAAAACTGCATGCAATTACTCCCAGTGAGTACCTCTTAAACTGTGAGGTTAAGAGCAGACATGAGCCCACTTCTTACATACTTCCTTTGCCACTTGCTTCTGGGTGACTGTGGGCAACTCATTTCACCTTCTCTCTGCTCATTTTGCTTTTGTGGGGCAGGGGGAGAGGGAACGGAGAGAAGTTTTGTGCAGGACACAGTAGGATGTGGTACCAGGTCCCCATCCCTCTAAAAACCACAGGTACATAACACGTAAGATAACATGGTGCAGTGTACTATCCCAGACTCCTTTTCTTGTGCACAAAACATGCTAAACCAACCCAGCAGTTTAAAGTACTAAAATTAGAGGACAATACCTCTACATGATTTATTTTAAGAAGTCTACTATCTTCCAGATCTATCATCCTGAAAGTTGTTAAACTGTTCCTTGCTATTTTGAGATACGGAGAACCAAAGTAATTTGAGATAACATTAATATAAAACCCGATTTTTATCAAAGGAAGTCTGGACCATGGTAGTTGTTTTCTCCCACAGACATAAGCCATTCTCCGAGTTACTGCCAGGTGCCCACAGGGAAGCGGCAGGCCGAAAGGGAACCAAAACCCCAGCACACCTATTTCTCATGCCAATACTCCAGATGCCATTTGACAAATAAAGTGTTAGGAATACAGCCTTGAACAACAGACAGGTGAATGCGAGTTGATTTCCAACAGTGACAGGTGCAAGAATTCTTGAGGAAAGTATTCATTATGGGTAGGGCTCAAATTAGGTACTTAAAAATTGTGGTCTAATTTAGGTCATTTATCATTCTCCTCAAAGGCCCTTTTGTACAATTGAATTCTGAAGTGCTTCGTTTGCTATTAGATCATCACAGCTGCTGTAGGATCAGTCAAAGCAGATGTTTCGGGGACAGAGAGTGCCCAGCTCATTTTCAGAAATGCAGTAACTGCAAGGCTCTCCCTGGCACTTCTGCCTATGGATGTGGATTTGGCCATGCAGGTGCCACCACACTCAACCACTCACAGGCGTTCTGCGTGGATTGAGTGCCAATGGTGGCAGACCCCAAACTGATTCCGCTCCAGGGACACTTCAGTAAAAACAGAGCTACATGCCCTGAATTTCCCAGTGCCATTTTGCTTTTGAAACAAGTGGGTAATAAATCATCTTAGATAATTATTGTACAATCTCAGCTCTCTGCTATAGACTAAAAATAAGAGGCAAACGGGGCTCCTTGACTTTGCAATGTTAGAATTATTCCCCATGTGGTACTTATATAAAGTGCAGACTCATCTCATAAGCTAACAAATCATTCCTCTGAGACAGAAACACTGTCCATCTGCATATGGCTCTTCCACTTATGCAGTCAGGCGCAAGCAGGGAGATGGCGCTGATGGAATGCAGAGAAGTCAGCAAAGAAATTGTTTCACTCTTTCAGTGACCAAACAAGACTTCTAAGGATTTGCCTCTTTTTCACAGTGCTTGAGCAATATTGAAAATCCTTTGGCAAAAAAAAAAAAAAGGAAGTGTGAAAAGAATGTTTCTAGAATTTTGCGTCAAGGAAATAGCCGGTTTGCTTATAAAATGTAGAAGGTAATGGGGAAAATACATGCTTAAAATGAGTGAATTCAATGCAGGTCAAATGACTGCTGTAAAACCACTCATTAATGGGAATGCTAGACTGTGAGGCACCTAAAATTAGGAAAGTGCAGAATTAACTCAAAACTGGCAGATCAGCTTCATCTTGCACATCTATTTAGTTTCAGTAAGTATTAGGGCAGAGACATTTAAGAGATACTACAGTTCTCTATTTAGAAGGAACAGGATGACATAATCACATCCTTTGAAGGCGATGAAGTGCTTTCCAGTCCATTAGTAATGGAGAACGATGTCATTAGACAATTTCCACCAGGGAATTCGGCATTAAAAGAAGTTTAACTCCAGGAGCGATGATAACTTCCACTCAAAATCCTAGAAGCTTTGCCTAAAGAGATCTCTGGCTTGCTATTACTCCTAAAAATTGCAAACCCAGGGATATTTCAAAGGAAAGGAAAGTGAGGGCTTATAATCTCATGAGAAAGGCTTACGAGATAACACAGGTAGCAGCAAGACAGATATAGGAATTTGAGAAAAGACAATGAGAAATTTGGTAGGGATTTTAACTGTGGAACAAGTCATGCTTTCAAGGAATATAATCCTAGGAAAGGCAAGTGGTATCCTGTAATCACAATATTGTCTTTAATAAGGGAATAAAACTGGTCAATAAAAGTAACTGATCTGGTAAAATAAGACTTTTGTGAGATTTTTGACCTTTTTGTACAGACCTCCCAATTAATAGTGCATAATACCAAAACAAATGTTAAAAGGATTCAGGCCTGTCTACTTCTCAAGTCTCAAAACAAAGGTCAGCAATGAATCATTCCCAGTTTGTTTCATTGGGAATTTTTAGGGATCACTTCTGGGCAACCATTTATTCAATTATTCCATCAATGGACTAGTTTAAACGTGATCAGTTTATACTGGTAACGCTGTTGTCGTTGATACAAAAAGTGATGATCTGGATTGCTGATATTGTTCTTTGAAGAAAAACTAAGGGCTTAAAATATATTGAAACCTTAGAATAAAAATTAGGTGTTCTACACAATTACTTGAGAGCTGTTGGCCAAACCATACAGCAAGGGACACAGAGATGTCAGCTTTACATCTCTGCAAAGGCTGAAAATGACATGATTAAAGAAAGCTAATATTAAGGATTGTTTAATCCAGTTAACAAAGATCCGATAGAGACAATAGCTGGCAACTAAACCAGTTTCAGGTAAAATCATAATGAGATCAACAGACTGAAAAGTACATCAAGTCAACGACTAGAATACACCACTGAAGGACACAAGCCACAAGCTTATACCTTCTACAAATTATGCATTGTGCCAACACAAGTTACTAGGCTCAACACACAGTTAACTCTGTTAAGTGTAATGGCCTGTGGAAAACAGGAGTTCAATCAAATTGATGTAGTAGTCCCTTTTGGATTAAAACTCCAGGAATTTAAATCTGGGCCTGAAAGATGTTAGAAAGAAAGAAACACCCTCCACAACTACTTAAAATAAACCCACCTAATATCCTCACCACCAGCGCATACTATAATCTGCCACTTGAAATTACTAACATCTCTGGAGTCCAGTTTGTTAAATAAGGGGGAAGAAGTGCTGGCTTTGTGCCTGGAAACCCTCAGTTCTTCCCAACAGCATCTCAGGCAATAATGCTTTTAGTTGCTGTAGACTTTAACCACAGCCCGTCCTTTAACCCCACTTTCCAGAGTTAAGTAGGGATGACGTTGATATCCAGCAGAAAATTTGAATTTCCTGTCGGCATGGTCTCTTGCACCAGCTGTCACTTGTGGGTGAGGAGAAGAATTTATCCCTATCCTTATGAAGTCCTAAAACAATCATGAAAATCATTTCCTCTGCTTCCCAAACCCTCAAGGAACAGTTGCTTGAAAAGCACTTCCATATGGTAGTAGGTACAGGAGAAGACTCATTTGGCCAGAGCCTCCTTCTCTCACATAGCATAAAGCTTCAAGGTAAGTATTATTAGGTCTTGAAGATTAAGGTATATCAAGGTACTGCTTTGCTTCCTTATGCCTATGCTTTCTATGCTTTTCTTCTTTATGCCTATGCTCCTACTTCAGGAAGTTCCCCAGTAATGACCAAAAAGTATATGTGATTCATTAAGGTTGAAGCTTTTCAACTCTTTTTGGCTGATCATGAACAAAAAACCCAAACCTCAAAAACCAACAACAAACAAGCAAAAAAACCAACCTGGTATTAAATAGAGGAAATCTTCATTCTTCAGAAACACACATGCAAATTCCTCATTCATCTGCAGCAGGAGAGGAGGAATGCAACAAAGCACCTCAGTTAACTCAGTACTACGAGACAACGGTTCAGAGTTTTGACCTGCCCAATGTAGACAGGAGTTACTGTCACCCTACTCAGTTACCATATTTCACCTGCTCTGCATAAAGGCCAAGTTTAGTACTATATGAAGACCCAGAGACATACTGTTTATCACTCTGAAACAGAATTTTAAGCTGTATACACAATATATGAATGAAAATCCCCTAAATCATACCACGCCGTGGTTGAAGCTTTTATAAAGGAGAAATCACAGTAGAATTTGGGGTTGTTTTGGGATTTTTGGTTTTGGTTTTTTGGGGTTTGTTTTCTTCATTTGATAGACGTATGGCCTAGTTTGCAAAAGACCACTTATCTCACTTAAAATAAATGGTAACCTTCAAGCACTTATATCAGCCTGAAAACTGATGAAAAGCCTTTTCATTCAAAGCCTTACATGTGGTGTGAATCCATTTATGAGTAATGGAGAAAACTAAAAGATTTCCCTTTCTCATTTACCTGATCTCCAAATCCTATTCATTTCACACCAGGGGTAAAACCGTGGCCCTGCATAAGCTATTTTGCATTCTGACATCAATCTTGTTGGGGTCAGCATGCTGTTCAGCACTTCATCAGGTGTTTTGCAGTGCCAAAACTGAGGATACTCAGGCAGGTGGGAAATAAGACGGATTTTGTAATGGGCAAATGGGTGACTGGTTCAGCTGGACTCAGCACAGGAACAGAAAGGAGGTCTGGGAGCAGCTCTAGAAGCTCAGTGTGGGCTGGTAGAAATGAGCTAGTGGGATTAACCACATTTTAAGGGTCTCCAAGTAGAGCAAGGGGTTTTGAAAAGGGCACTGGGACTTTCCTTTGGAAAGAATCATTCCCCTCCACCACAGCATTTTAATCACTTGTAATGAAAAAGGAGAAAGAGGGAAAAAAGGGAAAGAAAGTGCCAGGATGAGCTTCTATGTCCTACAGGGGTAGGAAAAGGAAACGGGATGTGGGTCTAGAACTATAGAAGAGCCCCAGAAGGCACCACTCTACAGTTTACATTGAAGAAATGGGTTTGTACACACTTGCTAACACTTTTAAATGCAGTCTTAGTGTCATGTAGCTAAATTGGAAAGGGGACCAAAAGTCTCCATCTTTCCTCTGTAACCTGAATAATGAATAAGCTCAAAGAATAAAATAGAGCATGAGCATGTCATTAAGGCTATATATATATATACACACACACACGTATAGGCATATAACATAAACCTAAGAAATAAGACAAACACGTAGTGTATGAATAGTTTCCTGTTGCTCAATATTGTGCTGCAGCTGTTTTAAGCTTCACCTTCAGTGATTGCAAAACAATTCTCTCTGTTTTTCTGACCCTGCTATCTGGGAATACAAGTTTATTTTAGAATTTACAAGGCAGAACTATTACATAGGCCTTGTGTCAAGTAACACACAGATGCAAGGAAAGAGATAGGCAGCACTCACTCTCACAAGATATCCTGAGAGCAGGGATGCTGAATGCTATGTGAAAAAGCTCAGAATAAATGGGGATAGGCTCCATTTAAAGTTTTTTGCATTTACAAGACAGGAAAACGAATTCTTGTTTCAGTATATCCAAACTTATTGCAGATTACTGCAGAATTTGTCACTGCAAATAAACAGAGTTAGCAACTTTGATTTCTTTTGTAAAGCAGAACGCATTCAAATGGAATCACTGGGGAGAGGTAGGAAGAAGATCATAATAGGAGGATAATTTTTGCTTGAAAGGTTTTTCCAGCAAGTTGCATGATCCTGATCAGCAAGGGGTGACTCATACAATTTGGCTAGTGGAGTTGAAAATAAAATCACAACAACATCTGGCTGATATTTAAATGTCAGCAGTGCATGCACTGTAACTGTGATCCCAGAGAACTAAAACCAAACAGTGTCAGGTGCCTAATGTGATACCAAGGATTTAATGCTCATGCCCTGGTTGAAAGGAGCAAAGGGAAGAATTAAGCCTACAGTCTGAGAGTACTGCTGTGCTAAATTCTGCTTCAAATTGGTTATTGCATCAACAAACAATTATCTCCTACTGCAAATTGGTTTTGGATGAAATAGGAACGAAGTTAATTCAAACCCTTTGGATTCAAGGAAGCTCATGCAGACACTACAGCTACCTCTAAACATTTTTTTTCCCATTAATGCCCATATTCCTTCTATCTATTAATTAGAGTAGACCATCCATTTACAGGCAGTAAACTTGGATATTTAGTGTGATAAAGTATGTTAAGATCTTCATTTTTTCAGTCCTTGAGAAGTCAGGAGAGTTTCTTTCTGATGGTTACTATCTACCTTTGAAGCTACACTAATAATCAATTGCTTCCATAACATTAAAGGCCTGACAATGTACTGTTGGATGAGACTAACCCACTTCCTGAGTTCACATTGCTTGTTCAGCAACACATCTTTACTGGTACCAGCTCTTGTCTTTCTTCCTTTTGCTCCTTGCCTCTGGAAGAGTTAACTGTGCTACAGTTGTGAGCACAGGAAAGTGAAACCATGAACACAATTTCAGGAAGCAGGCCCATAAAATCTCACCAAATCCAGAAGCACCAAAGAAGCATAGGGCACAGTAAAATCCTGCTACTGAGCAAACTGACCTGAAGCAACCTGGGAAACCCAGGTTGAATGTGAAGTGAATTCAACCCAGGTTAAACGAAGTGAAAAGGGCAGTAGGTTAGGCAGAATGATACAAAAAGAGGGCAGGTACTGATCTTGCTAAAATATTTAACAGAGTAAGGTAAATTTACCTTGAAGAATCCTTACAGAGCAGAAATTTAGGCTCACGCTTCAGGAAATGCTGCTGCACAGCGTACTAAAGTAGGACAAATCTGTATGACCAGTAGAATATTCTCAGGCTCATTCCCCCTCTTCCAGTCCATTGTTTCCTGTCATTCCAGGTACTGAAATTTACTTGGGGTGGGGGAAAAACAAGGGAGATAACCTAAGGGACGGTGAGATCATTGAAGCAGTTGTAACTGACAATCAAATAAATGAGATTTAAACATACCAAAAGGGGGAAAAGAAAAAGAGATGGCATATGTATCAAATCTGCTTGAGTGACCCATAGCAAACATTACTGCTCACTGTCAATTAAAGGAGAGAGGATGAAAATGTATAAGTACATCACTGAAAGAACCCAGCACAGGTTTTTTGTACTTTGCTATAAAATTGAAAGGAATCAGTGATTTCAGTAGAATAATTACACTTCATTCAACAAAGGAGGAATTGATAAAGAAAATGAACTAAAATGTTGCTTTTTCTTCAAATGTGTATTATACTGAAAGAAAGAGCAGCCTTTAACATCTGGGATTAAAGATGTCCAGTATGCTGGACACAGCTAAAGCTACTGCAGTGGGGCTGTTTTTAATATCCGGGTGCAAGGAGGAGGCAAGAGAAAAAAGGCAGGAAAGTTCAGTTTTTTCAAGCTTGGGTTTCCCAAGGTAGCTCCACTATTTCAAACAGCTTGTTTATTCTTAATTATTTTACATTCTAAACAAGTTACTTACAGAACTAGTTGAGAATCATAAACAGTTTTGTTCAGGCTTTTCTTAGGCTGCTGCCTGGATAAGGAGGAATATAACCCCTATTTTTAAAAGGGGAAAAATGGAAGACCCAGGGAACTCCAGGCCAATCAGTCTCACCTCGGTGCCTGGCAAGATCATGGAGCTCATCCTTCTGGAAATTACAATAATGCACTTGGACAACGACAGGGTGATTTTTGACAGCCAACACAGCTTCACAAAGGGCAAATCATGCCTGACAAATTTGGTGGCCTTCTATGATGGGGCCGTGGTGCTGCTGGATAAGGGAACAGGAACTGATGTCATCTACCTGGACTTGTGCAAAGCAACTCTCCTGTATGGCATCCTTGTCTCTAAACTGGCCATCAAATAAATTAAACATTCCAAAAGAGGGGAAAAAAAGAAAAGAGATGGCTTACATATCAAACCTTCTTGAGTGACCCATAGCAAAGATCACTGCTCACTATTGACTAAAGAAGAGGATGAATCATAGAATCATAGAATAGAAAATATAGAATGAAAATATACAAGTGCTTCACTTAGCTCCCCACCCCAAAACTGAGTTAAAATAACAATGTGAAACGATTATGAGTGAAAGGGAAAGAACAATAGCTGCAGTCGTCACAGACTTTGCCTTAATAACACATATCTGAGCAAGACTTTCAAGTTCCATTAAACATCAGGATGTAGAGAAAATTCAGAAAGACAATGACATAACTGACCAAATTAATATTATTAACATGTGGTCACCTCAATTTGCCAGGGTTTCACAATAAAATACTTGAAAATAATGTATTGTGGGTTTATACCTACTAAACCTTAAGAGCATTGTAGTGAGATTACACACTCCAGTTCTTCTGTTAGAGCACCTAGTGGAATATCCTCTGCCTTTCAGTTCCATCTGTTAAATTTGGATAGTGAGGCTGAGGTGGATTCAGGTGAGATTTTCTGATGTCAAAATATACCTCTCTTACAATATTAATAAATTCTCTCAGCAGAACCAGCATCTCTACACAAGCAGCACAGATATATTAGTATAGAGACAGTACAACATGTTAACAAGTTAGAAACCTTCCAAACTTTTGCTATATGCTTCATCATTCCTAACATACTGGGTATTTGGAATGATAAATTGGGTCAGAAAGACTGTTTGGCAGATATTACAAAGCCTGAAAACTGTTAGAGATTCATTCCAAAGACTAAAGTTAACAATGAAGGTTTTGCATTCCATGTCTTTTTACTTTTACTTGTTTGGTTGGTTTTGTCCTGTTGTTGGGTTGTTTTGGTTGGTTGGTTGGTTTTTACCCCGAGGGTGCTAACAAATATCTCTGTTACAACAGCAATTTTAGCTTCAGTTCATTGTGTTCAGCTGCACATTTATTTTTTTTTGTGATTAAAAATAGGACATTCAGAAGCTGATTTCTTTAGGAAGGTGAACAAGAAAAAACCTGAAACCACTTGTAATGCTACGCAAATCTCTGTGAATACACTTACAGGAATGAAATAAAAATCACTTGACAAGGACTCAAATACCCTTCTTACTCTCTCAAGCACCAAATAGGGATGCATGAGACAGAAGTATTCTTGTCTTGAACGCTTTTATGCTCTCAGGGCTACTTGCTGGGCAATCGTTTTCAGGTTTTCACAGTAAACTCGAGGCTTACACATACTGAAACAGCTAATATCATACTGGTTTGCTGTTCCATTACCCTCCCACATCTTAAGTCAGCATTTCCTCTGGAATGATGCAAGATATTTTGGGACTGATCTCTGGGGATTCTCTGAAATTGACGAAAAGGACCCTTTTCTTATAGTAGTTTGTCCATACTGACAGGTTCCATTAAAAACATGAGCTTTAAAATGATCCTGTCAAAAGAATCTCAGCTGACCCTATTCCCAAACCATGTTTACTTTCCCCTTGGTACAACCTTACATGATACATTTTGCTGTTTTCCCATTTCTTCATCCTCTAGCAGTGAAGGTTCCCATATTTTTTGTTAGTCCCCCTGCTGTTTACATGACTTAAGGTGACTGAATCTGACTGCTCAGACCTTTTTTGCTGTGATGATTTCAGCACAGCTTGACTACTTTTCTCCTCTTTCCTGTACCTTATCTTCCTTTCATAAAGGCTGAAGTTGTCCACTCTCCCGCTTTTGTTGCTGCAAGAAAAAGGACCGCAGGACCAGCCACTGAGTCACTAACATGGATTCATCTAATTCACCCCTCTGAATAAACCCAAATACCCCCTCTCTGTGCAGACAATAAAGTATTTCATTCCTGCTTTTGTTTTCCTACCTTAACAAATGATCTTCCTTTTGCCAATACTCGGGTTACCCCAGTTCATGCTAACCAGACACTCTCTCTGCTTATTTTTGATAAAGGTGTCTTTCAACACCATAAGGCACAACGAAATACAGATCACTTAATACGTTTGGGCAGACAACATGTTTTTAACACTTGCTCTCCAGCATAGTTCTCCAGTAGCAGAGGATGGTGCTTGGTTTCTTTGGGTTTAAACTTGAACTTTTTAAAATCAGCTTTTAATAAAGTTGAATGATTTTAAATCTTGAAGTTTTTTTAATTAATGGCCCATAAACTTTTGCTTAAAAAAGAAGTGACACAACCATTGATTTTTTCCCCCAATCCCTGTACCCTATTTCCTATTATTTTTAGGAATCGGAATGCATCATTTTCAAAGCTATCAACTCCTGTAGAGTTTGAAAAGCATTTCCTTTGCAAAGAAAAAAGTTGTTGAAATATCACAGAAAAAAGATTGCTTCAGCTCTCAAGAAAGAGTTGAGCTGTCTCATGGGTAGTTTTGGCAAAACCATCTACTTAAATTAATATCAACTGCTTACTTCCTCCTTTTCTTCCCCCTTCCCCAACTGACTACTTAGTACCAGAGAGAGAGGCATAAGAAAATTCGTGTTTTCTTGAGGATTTGTCTGTTTCTGAAATTATATCTTGCCATTGGAGACCAATAAAACTGCAAAATTTTGTGTGAATTGCTCTTGGATTTAAAAATGACTGATTTTGTAAGGCAAGGATGTGACCTTATACGGTAAACAAGCATCATTCATCCTGGTCTAAGCTAAAACAACACAAGGCTTCAGAGAAGAATGCAGGAAAAAGAAAAGAAGAAAAGAAACCCAGGTGTTCAGAAATAGCTGCAAAACCAAAATACAAAAGAAAAATGAGACAAACCTTCCCTTCCCTCCCCCCCAAGTCAGCTAAATGTCCTGGTATATAATTTGATACCAATTACTTTGCTGAAGCCACTTAGGGACCCATAAGCAGTCATTTGATTGCAGAGTCAAAGCCATATGCAGTTGCACACACTTATGCTTGCTAAAGGCAATCTGCTCAGGAGCCCTGTGTCTCATACGATCCAGCTCCAAGCATCCTGACAGTTGCCTTAAAGCTGTACCCACACTCCTCTGGGACTACAGGAAATCCCATATTTCAGACTTCAAAACCATCTCTAAACCCATATCTTTTAAGCACTATACTCTCAAATGTATTGCAGCAGTAACTTGAAATTTTGTCATCCAGTGTAGTTTCTGACTGATTTTGAGTAAGGATGATAAATAATTTGTTTGGCACTCATGCACATTGATGGATAAGTTCCGGACAAAGTATTTAAATCATCTCAGGTCCATTATGCTGATGATAATTTAACAAATAATACAGTTTTCCATGTAATTATTTTTTCATGTAGCAACAGCAATCACTGTAGTTGATGTGATTTAGGATCTACTTTAGCTTGGGCTGGGTTGCAGAGAGATCAGAGTAATAAGCTGGGTAATTTTTTAAGACTCAGAGAATATAATTTCCTGACTTCTTTCTAAAGTGTTATATTTTGAAAAGGAATAAGCAATGAAAATGTCCTTTGCTTTCCAAAGAAATAAATTGTCATGTGGAAACTGGGGGTTTGTACTTACAGACTTAGTTGCCAAAAAGAAATCACATTCCTCAAGCCACTCAAATTACTGTAGCTCTGTAATTCAACTAGTTAATAAAGACTTTTGTTGCTAGAAATTCTATAGTTCTAATATAACTATTATCTTTCTGTAAGTGATGTCTTTTTAGGGGATATTTGGATTTTCTATTGTAAGACACTGGTGGTTTTGGTCAAATCACATATGAATCCCCATGGAAGAGCATATGTCTTACCTTCATGGTTATCAGCCATACTGTCAAATTCATCACTGGACAAATTACCATCCAAGTAATCCTGCTCAGTGGAATAATCAATTTCTTCCCCAGATATTCCTTGGTTTACAATCTCAGCAAGTGCGCTGGTTTCTGCATTTGCCTCCTTACCTGTTGGAACAAAATCAGTTACTGCTGTGGCTTAAAACTTGTAAATTTTCTCTAGTTTTTCACTAATATCCTTTTGCTCATCCATCTCTGTTCTGTTCCCTCATTTTCATTCTTCCCTTTGAAGTGAACTAGACTGACATCTACTGAGGCACCAAATTAAAAGGCAACATTATGTTAATGCACTAGACACACAGAAAGATCTGTTATGTGTAAGCTATTGCTATAAAGCAAATATACAAACACCACCAAGGCTTTAACATGTGAATAACTGATCAGATGGGATGCAGCAATGAAGACAAAAAGACTACATTCGTTACAGGCAGAAGAGATATTAATATTTAAAGCAACACAAGAAAGTGAAAGATCTCCTCTTTGGAAACTTGCCATCCATTTCCTTTAATTCACTGAGATAGAATTTATTTTGGAAAGCACAAGTAATTCCTCACACAGGGATAGAGAAAGAAAATTCTTCAACTGGGGCAGAAGAGATGGGAGGAAAAGCCTCAAGGCATGTGGTAACGTGTCAACACACGAAATGGACAGTGATACGAACTGGACACCTGGTCCAACCCCCTCGTGACACAGATACTCCATTAGCAAGGCAAATGTTGAATGGCTTTTCATGCCAGGAAGGTCACAAATGCAAAATGAGACTAAGCAGTCTTGATAAGAGCACCTACGCTGGTCAGATGCAGTTTTGTACCTGCTTCTTTCCACCCTCTGCTCCTAAGCTGCCCTCAGTGCTTTCCTGCGCACAGGAAAAACTGCAAACCTTTCTCATTGCTGTTCAAAGTCTTTTGTCTTTCTTCTGTTATTGCTTTTATTTTTCAGAGTATGTTTTGTGCTTGTTCAGTCCTCACATTCAAAATACTCTGCTCTGAACTCCTGCTCCTGACAGTCTGCTGGACATGACACCTACCCTTTACATGCCTTTAGTGTGACCAGTAGTCCCCTTCTGTGCTAGGAAAAAGCCTAATTCTCTCTTTTTGTTCCTTAATTTTTAAATATGTATACATATATATATATATATATTGCTTCTCTGAAATATTTGGTGTAGAATTTATAAACCAAAATTGTAAGTGCTGCTTGAAAAATCGATTTGGGTTGCTGATCTTAAGCAATTTTCTTTCTTTTAAGAATTGACTCCCCACCTGTGAGAAAAATAGGACTTGCTTTTTATTTCTTCCACATCAGGCACTCAAAATATTCACACGAAGTCAATTAAAAGAAAGACCAATGGTCCCTGTAGTTCCCAAGATCAATGCTGCGGGAAACAAAAAAGAGAAATTTTAATCCTATATTTAAGAAAACTATTTTCCAAATCCCTATTTCAGTTTTTGTAGTATTAACTTTTCTTTCATTTGCAGCCTGCAAATCTCTGAACTGATAAGTCTTTTGTAATTGTACACAGAATCATAGAATGGTTAGGGATGGAAAGGACCCTAAGATCATCCAGCTCCAATCCCCCTGCCATAAGCAGGGACACCTCACACTAAACCGTGGCACCCAAAGCTCTGTCCAACCTGGCCTTGAACACTGCCAGGGATGAAGCATTCACAACTTCCCTGAGCAACCCATTGCAGTGCCTCACCACCCCCAGAGTAAAGAACTTCCTCCTTATATCTAACCTGAACTTCCCTTCTTTAAGTATGATCCCGTTACCCCTTGTCCTGTCGCTACAGTCCCTGATGAATACTCCCTCCCCAGCAGCCCTACAGCCCCCCCTTCAGATATTGGAAGGCTGCTATGAAGTCTCCACACAGCCTTCTCCTCTCCAGGCTGAAATTTACATACAGCCATAAGCTTTTGTTACTATGAATAAGAGAAAAATCCTTGTTTCATAGATAAGCATGTAAGAAAATACCAAGTCATAATATTCTGACCACGGCCTCCAGTTTTAACTCAACCGGGCTAGCAACAAACACAAAAGTTAACATCCCCCAGATTATACAGAGAGATTCTAATATATGGTAGCTACCAAAATATTAATGTCAAAAAATAGAGAATTAGGTAAGTGGCTAGCAAGGCCTCTGGGAAGGCCAATAAAGAAGTCCAGCCAGAAAGCCCAGCTCTCAGCTTTGTGACTTTAAAACCACGATGACCCTTTGCCATCTCCATGATTTTTAGAAATGCCAATGAGCTGAAATGAATCAAATAATGCTTTCTTTTATTGGCTTGCTCAGGAAGAAGAGTATCTTATGATCATAAATTATCAAAGGAAACTTCTAGTTCAATTGTCTCTGCTGATTTGGTGAAGCGGACACTGGCAAAAGCCACCCCTATTCAGATCCCATTTGCAAAGGAGATAGTGGCACATGTAAAAATAATTTTAAAGACTAAATTAAAAAGAACTTTAGTATCCAAGACACAGTTGTCATAAAAGTCAGTCAAGGAAATGGCAAATCATTAAAACTATCAGACAAAATGAAATGGAAGGATCTGGCTGAGATTCTTACTGCTTAATGTTTCCCGCCACTCCTGGTCAAAAGGGTTCCTGACAGTGCATTTTCTGGAATTTTATTCAACTTATTCTGAAATGACACAACCGGCAGGAATCACACAGAGCTGTGTCCCTGGCAGTTACACCAGTTACTTACAACACCTCTGTGAGCATCACCATCCTTAGCTTTTTCTGCAAGCTTGGTCAATGGCAGCTACCTGCATGTGGTATGTTACCTCAAGCCACAATATGGCGACCAGTGGTCTAGTATGCCTTGCTATTCAGGACATTTTTCCTCCTTGTTAGTGCACCTTTTCCCTTCAAATGCAAACCTACATACTTAAGGCATGGATTGTGCTAGCACAGAGTGTTCAAGTTATGATCTCACTTTCACTATTTCACAGCGCATAGTTCAGCCTTCATACGGAGCCCCAACGTGAGCAACCAAAAGAGCACAGCGTAAAAGCAACCACTGCATTTCACAATCCACAGATGAAGGAAAATCCAGAATGTTTTCCCTTTCTCAAGTAATGTTCTTCCCTCTTCCCAATATTCTTCCCACTTTCACAAACATATTTCTACTATTAAGCAGAAATACCTCCACTGACATTGTATCTTAAACCTCCTAGATTATTGAGAATATTTACAGGTACTGAAGAAGAAACCCACAGAGTAGCTGTTTGCAGCAGTGTCTTCTACAACAGCTCTGTAAATGGGAGAAATAATTTGTGACATGTTGAGTTTCCACATTCCTCTGGGGTCAAAGAGCTGCCTGACCACACACACCTATACCTTGGGGTTATAGGTGATAACAACCTCTCATGATTCACACAGAAACTAAGAAAAATGATGGTTTTTATAACACCACCAAAGTCCTGTCACGTCAGTTCAGAATGCTCATTGAGATCTAGGTGTGGTTTAGTTTTCAAGAGAAGATGCCTGTTTAGGGCCACCTTCTTTATCTTTTGCTTCACTTTTGTCATGGTTTAAACCCTGTCACCAAGGCAGCCATGCAGCGCAGTCCACTTCCCCCCACACACACACTTTTCTTCCCCCTACTCCCAGAGGGATGGGGAGCAGAATGGAAAGAACGTAACTCCCATGGGTTGAGATAGGAGCACTCCAGTAACTCAGGTATAGGACAAACCACTGCTGCTACCACCAATAATAATAATGATAAGAGAAATAACAAGGGAAGAGAATACAACTGCTCACCACCCGCTGACCGATACCCAGCCTGACCCAGCAGTGATCTTGCTCTTCCGGGTACCTGCCCCCAGTTTCTATAGTGGCCATGACGTGCTGTGGTATGGAATACCTCTTTGGCTAGTTTGGGTCACGTGTCCTGTCTCTGTTTCCTCCCACCTTCCCCTCCTCCCTGGCAGAGAAAGAGGCTCACAAAGTCCTTGATCAGGGTAAACATGACTGAGCAAGAACTAAAAACATCGGTGTTATCAGCGCTGTTCCCAAGCTTAAAAGTCCAAAACACAGCAGTACACCAGCTACTAAGAAAGAGGAAAAACAACAGCTACTGCTGAACCCAGGACAACGTTAAATGTAACTATTTATAAAATTGCTAGTAGCTGGCTCTTTGGGGTTGGTTTGGTTTTGCTGCCAGCCAAATCCAGTGACACAGCTCTCATCCATACTCCCCAGTGTCCTTTGTCAGTGTGGAAATTGAAGATCATGCAGAATGTTTCACTATACTCTTCCAAAACCTCAGCATTCAAAAACTGAAGCAATAATTTCTCTTGTTTCTGGAAGTGAATTAGCGAAATGCAGGACCACGGGGGATTTCTGTGCTGAGACCCACTGACACCATCTAAACCAAACTGGCCTGTAGTGGCCAGTTAGTCTCTGCAGAGGTGAGACAGACACAAGATGCTTTCAGTGCTAGTAGGTTTCACAGCCAAAGTTAAAACTTCAGTTAAACACATACAGAAAGCTGAGATGATCTTTCTCTCTGCCTCACTGCAAGGCTGGATGCATATCCCTGTGACACTGCCACTGTTCCTTTCTGTCTTTTCTTCTCCATATTTCCCTGTGAAAAGGACAGAGAACAGAAAGAGAAGGCTGCTGCTTCTGGCCAGCTGAGTGCCTACAGAGAGGAAAAAGCAGCCAGCACTTCACCCCAGGCTAGCAGAGGTAGCTACTGATTAATTTCCAGAAGACCTTTCAACTAGATGCCTAAGTCTTTCATATTAGATCACAACCCTGTGGACACTATTCAGGGAGGAGAATGAGGGCTGGGTGGGTGACAGAGTTAAAGCATGAGAGAAGACAGGTCAGTTATTGGGAAGGATTTGGACATCTGGGCCTCAGCCCAGACATTTCTTCAAGCACTCAATAAGTTACACTGGGTTCGCCAGGTATTAGATGAAGCTGGTTATATACTGAATGATGAATTCTCATTTTAGACTTCTTTAGAAGTCAAAATTTGATGGCCTTAAAGATCCAAGATGGGACTTGCTCCTACTTTATGTCTTTGAAGGAAAGGATGTTAGATAATTGCCTATGATATATATTCCTCACACACTCCTGACAAATCATGTTACTCATATAGAGCAAGTCATAAATGCTCACTTACAATAAATTCACATTCTGAATTAGTGTCCTACATGAAACAAATGTGTTACATGTGTAATCATATACTGAATCTAAGAGAGGCTTTGTACGCTCTGCTGAAGGCACTTAAAATTTCCATGTAAGGCAAATAAAGAAAAACAAGTTTGAAACAAAAAGCTGCAATTAAAGCACTTACAGGCAAATAACCCATTTCAAACAAAATAATATAGCCAATCCACAGGATAAAACACAAAGAATCCAAACTGAATCTCTCTGAGTCAGTTACAATTCTGACTTACAATTTGAACGTTGTCACTCCTTTAGCACAGCTTTCTAATTGCTGGAAATACCTAAAGAGCCCCCCACCCCTTTTTTTTTTTTAACTTATATTTTACTTCTTAGAGCAGAGAAATTTATATGAGGCTCACCACTTCCAGAAGCATTCCATGAGCAGAATCATTGAACATTACAGGCTTGTTTTATTACTACTCTTGGCATTGGTATTGATGAGACCCCAGATATATGAGGCTGTTAAGAGACTCCTAGCTCATCCACTGTATTTGCCTTAAACTGGGGCACAAGTACATCGTAAAATGTAGCCTATGTCTTCTTCTAAAACAAAATGTCTTCACAGACAGACACAGACTCCTCCATTCACACCCAGGCTGTGGGAATACTTCTATTTTGACAGGTTATCTGACAAGTTTCATGTATAGAGGATGTCCATGATTGCCCTAAACAGGAAAGCAGGTGGGCAATGCCAGCGCAGCTGTAACTGTAGTCTAAGGTCTGGAATATGGCTATTTAGAAGTAAATAGCAAAATATCCCCTTTAAAATGGGACATGATTGGACAACTCATAATTCTGTGGAGGATTTAGGCTGTAACCGTGATCAGCTCTTTCACCTGATATGCTGTTAGTTTGGCAATGGCACACACACCACCAGGTGGCTGTCAGAATCAGATGGGATCTTTATTTGATTGAAGAGCTTTACTTGGTAAATGGGTACCACTTTGCTGTGGAGCTCTGCCTTTCTGGATGCAGCCCTACATGAGTACATTCATTGCCTTCTGCTGTGTGAAATATGGATCCATGTCTGGAGCTAGGGAATCGCTTTACATTCTTTTTTTGCCATTTAAAGTCTTAAAGAAAACCAAGAGGCATCCTCCAGCTTGCCTTGACAATTATACAGGTGGGGAGCCAACTCCTGTGGATGCTGGAAAACAGGGCATTCTGTTCTCCTGAGGCCCCAGGAATTCATCACTGGTGGTATCATATATCTTATAGCTTCAGGCAATGCAAAGATGTCCTTTATGAAGGACGTTATCAACTGTTATTCCTAATTTAACACATGCTGACTGAAGGACAGTGACGTCCTCATCAGATTTGGCTGTAGCTTCCCTGACTGTATGTCTATGAATGTTTTAGATCCTCTGCTTCTTGCCTTTTACTTGCACAGTTCCAAAATCTGTGAAATTATAAATCCAGTGGTCCTTACGCTGTTTCTCTTTTTGACTATTCATTACTATAGTTGAACAACTATTATTATTCCTTTTTTTCCTGAATACTATCTCTGACACAAGCAGCAAACTACAAAATTGTACACCTAACTGCACAAACCAGGATTTTAGCAGGTTGAAAAAGCAGAGAAGTAACAAACACACTGAGAAACGTTTACAACTGTCAGTTTGGGCAACCTTGTAAAGAACTGCTTGAACATAGCAAGAAAAATGATGCAAGCATATTTCTTTCACTCTGATTGTTTTGCTGAGGGACACCAGTCTCATTCAGTGAGCAAGTATTGAGTTTTTTAACTCAATAAGTGCATTCAGAAGAGGAACTACTAACAGCAGCTACACATAATATCATCCATGTTACATAGATATACATCCGTGTTACATAGATATACATCTGAAGAGGTTTTGTTCCTGTTCTCAGGTTTGAAACATGACTATCTCCTAACAAGGTGAGGAAGGAAAAGAAAAAAATCAGAAAGGTTGAACTTACAGATCTGACCATCCTACGTTATGGATCTAGTTACAGCTTCAAAATATGCTTAGACTCATAGAATATTAGATTGGAAAGGACTTCAAGCATCATCTGGTCCAAACTTTCTAGGCAAATCATGACCTAGACTAGATATCCCAGCACCGTGTCTGTCTGAATCTTACCAGTGACCAACCCTTAGCATTTACAACTATCATTCCTGCATTCACTCCTCACTGTAGGCATACATATAGACTATGCATGTATGACTTTCCATAAAATCTTTATCTTGATGTTACAATTGCTTTAGTGACCTTCGCAAACCTATCCTCCAGTTGCTTCCCTATTTTACCTTCTAAGGATGTCTGTAACCTGGTTGCACACATTTCTTGCCCAGAGATGATCTCTGGATGCAGACAGGAGGAAGGAGACAGAGAGGTGGGGATGAGGGGGATGGGTACTGTGTAATGGCTGCAATAAACATGCTCCCAAAACACATACAACTCTTTTCTACCATATATTTCAGGTGCACCACACATGTACTAAACAGCACATGAACTAAACAGCAGACTGAAGGACCATTTTTTCCTGCTGTGTATGCATATAGCATGTACCTGACTTTGTCTGAAAGATCCAATGCTTGTGTTTGACATTTGAATAACACACCCGAGCAACTGCTGTCAGTGCAAAAGGAAAAGAAACCTCAATACTGGCCTTTAGTTAGAGACAATAAACAGGAACACAGTCATTTGGAAGTAGTGTATTTGCTCTGCTTCTTGGCAAGAAACTGAGGATGAAGATGTTAAAAGGAAGACGAAGTTGCCAATAAAACCTAGACCACAGTAAGGGGCATGCTCTGTGAAACACCTGATAGCACACTGCTCACCTCCATGTCATCTGCTTTAATTCAGGTAAGTTGCCATCTAGGTCAGAGCACAGGGACATAGAAGGAAAGCTCTGGTTTCTCTCACTGTGGTAACAGAAATATTTTCTCATTAGTTTCTTGATGCTGTAGGAGAGAAGTAAAAATGTCTCCAAAACAACACTGTCACAACAAGAGGAAGACAAGACAACAAGGAGGAGACCTGGGGCTCATCAATGCTATTCTTTCACTGAAGGTGTGCACATGCACAAGCTGAAGGGCTCTGGGACATCAGAGCTTTGCCTCTTCCCTTGGAAGGAAAAGAAAATCTTTACCTACATCAAGAGCTCTTCCAAAATCTCTGCAGTGGGAATTTCATCTTTTTCCTCCCCACTTATCTGCTCCCTTGGGAGGGTGGTTAGCCCCCAGGAAGCTCTGTGATGGAAAGCAAAACCCAAGGCACCCAGCAGGTCAAACTGCGTGCATACATTTATATCTGGTTTTAATGGAAACCAGCTACCTTTAAGCTATGAATTAAGACCAACTTAATGAGCTTGAGTGGCTTCATTGTCAATTAAAATTCCTGCTGACATGAATCTGATTGCTCCTCCTGCCAAGCTGCCAGATGACAGGACTCGGAAGTGGCCCTCTTACTTTCCCCACCCTGCGCTAAACGCCTTCTTCTGTCAGCTGCAGCCCGGTGGAGTACCACTCCTGAACAGCAGGCACCCAGCCCATGCCTGCAAGAAGCCATTCTCACATCCGCTGTCATTAGTGATGCTTCCAAATACTGGCATGTGAAAAGCCAAATACATGGGAATTCCTAAGGAGGGGGACGGGGAAGAAAGCATCACGGACATCTATGAGGCAGATGTAGAAGCAAGCATGCAGCAGCTCACAAGCAGCACTTAGTGGGTTAATGGTTGCGGATAAATGACAATTGATTTATTTTACTTTTTTGGTTGACAGACATCTTGGGTACCAGTAACTGACCTGTAATGCACATTGGCTTCCATCCTAACAAACTGCAGGTGGACCAGGGGTTGAGGCAATGCCATTACATATTATCATCTGCTAGATCAAAGTGCATAGGGAAGTATTGCAGGTGTGCTACATTAATACCCACATCTATCTTTCAAGTCATTTAATAATCAAGCCTAATGTGGCTTCCATATCAGTATGCTCTCTTGGACCTCAGACGCTTTGATGAAGCTTAGTGCATCACGTACTGGCAGAATTCACATGCTAGATATACAATGCTCATTTTTCCTTCTTAATACTGGTGTCATCTGTGAGTGGGGAATACATAAGATGATACTGTGTATGGAAGAACAGGGAACAACATCCAGGTTCAGTCATCCTGTGAAACCTGAGGTTTTGTTTTGTCCTTTTCTTGCCCCCAAAATGCAAAGCGGTATATCTACATGGGGTTTCACGTTCATTAGTGGGGGCTTGACTAAGCTTACATTGTTCTTTAAGCTACCTGGCTTTGGCAGCTGATTTTTACTGTTTGTAGTCATCTTGGCATTTCCAGCCCGCAGTGCATTAATCCCCCAAACACTCCAAGGGAAATATAAAACTATCATTTACCATCCTCACTTTTATGTGATGTGAAACAGAGACAAAGACGACCAGTGATACGCCTTCTGCCACAAAAGGCAAAAGGGGACTAAATCTACCAGCCTCGAAACAGTCTCGTGCTTGCAGACTGTCTTCTCTTTGTGGATTTCATTTCCTTAGCTCCAAAGTAGCAGGGAAATGGTACTTTCTCTGTGTATGACTGAAGTTCTCAATTAAGTTTCATTCATTTGTAGTTTAACAAATCACCGCAAGTCAATCGAACCCTCAGTGTCCATGCACAGCCTCTCAGCAAACATAAGCTAATGCTGGTTAGCTTAACCCTTTTCCTTTTAGGTTTAAAAGGAAATACATAGCTTTGAATCAGCCATAAGATGAAAGCATGCACATGGACAGTTGGTGGGACCACTGAAACACAGTAATTGGTGGAGCTGCCATAATTTCTTTGGGAGTCAGAACCTTGAGAGAGAGTGAGCACAAACTTTTGATGGCAGCTTTCAGCATAATATGAATACAGGAATGCAATTATTTGCTTTTTGGAAAATGTAGCCCTCTCATACGCTCCCATAAGCCTTAAAATAATCTTGTGGCCTTTTAGATTTCTCAACAGGCTACTTTCTATTTATTTCTACAGAAAAAAATACCTCAATAAGACTGAAAGGGCAGGAGGAGATTGTAGACTCAGAGGTCACGCTGCTTCTGTGGTTTAAGCCTCTCTATCACCTCATGCTGCTCCTCACCATCCTTCCCACCAAGACCCAGGGCTGCCACAGGTACCACAGGTACCACAGCTCAGGGGCTGCACTGCAAGGAAAGCAAATGATTCTCTGTGAGGCACTCCGGGGGCCAGCCCTGCACCTGCTCATCCCTAGCAGAAACCAGCATTCCCCAACAGCATCAGCCAGGATGGACTGCCTCTTGCCAGCTCTGCTGAGAGGGAGAGTGCTGCTTGGCATGAAAACAGTGGTGTGGCAGACGCGGCTTTCTCCCCAGCGTCACCTGAAACAACTGCAGCTCCTTCCTGGGGGGAGAGGAGTGGAGCACACAGCCCATCGCTCCCACTCACCCTCCTTGCCAAGCAGCTGTATTTACTGAATATGAGGATTGGGGCTTTCTTCCTGTTAAAAACCTCTGAGAGCATTTCAGCACTAGTGCTCCTCCTCTGCCAGGGCGCGATGCGCTCCTCCGGCCAGCATACCCTTGGTACCGCTGCTCTCTTCGTCCCCTCTCCCATCCGTAGGTGCCTCTTCCTGCAAAGGGCCATGGAGACTGGCGGCCATCCCACTGTGGGCATCTGCAGTGACGAGCTGCAGATTCACTCAGCCAGCCCACCTCTCCCAGCTGCAACAGATGTTTCTGCTTTTTTGGGGCCGAAGGAAACTTTGTGAGGCTTTTTCCTCCCTTTTAGGGAGGAATGCCAGAGCAGTCAAGAAATGGAAAATATATCACTTTATTCACGTTCCTAAACCAGGAGGGATATACGGCGGTTGGATTGCTTGAAAGCATACACAAGGCCAAACTCTGCCATTGAAAAAAACAAGAAGGGGAATTGCACCTGTGTAACTCAAACATTCCTATCTGCAGAAGAGGGGAAAACCTCACTCCATTCTAAGGATAACATATAATTACTTAAAAACTTCTTCAGACAAGGATAAATTTAAATTAATTCCAAGACGGAACAAGGAACGTTTTCCCTCACACATCTGGTACTTTATCTTATCACGCTGTGAAAATGGTGTCTTAGTGGCCTTCAAAACACATGCAGCCTAAGATTCTTTGTCAGCCAATTCTTTGTTTAAATTAGACTTTAAAATGAACTATTGGAGGCTTGTTATCAGACCAGAATTTCACTCGGTTTTGAAAATCTGTTTACTTTAAAGGACATAAATAAAATACCCCCAGAGAAAGGGAAAGTATTTTATCTGCTGAATTTTCTGTTTATATTTTTTCCAGCCTTAATAATGAACAAAGACGTTTCCTCATGGAACCAATCTTGATTTTTAAGTATCAAACTTGTAAGGCCAGCAAACAGCTTGCACATTTACATTTCCATGGGCACCCCTGCTTGTAGACCTCTGTACCGCTTACTTAGTAGACACATTCATCTGAGTGATTAGTTATTTCAGTAAGCAACTGAGCTCTTCAATTTGAGATTAATTACTACAAGCATTCAAAAAAATAATCATAGAATCATAGAATAGGTGGGGTTGGAAAGGACCTTAAGATCATCCAGTTCCACCCCCCTGCCATAAGCAGGGACACCTCACACTAAACCATGCCACCCAAGGCTTTGTCTAACCTGGCCTTGAACACTGCCAGGGATGGAGCATTCACAACCTCCCTGGGCAACCCATTCCAGTGCCTCACCACCCTCACAGGAAAGAATTTCTTCCTTATATCCAATCTAAACCTCTCCTGTTTCAGTTTGAACCCATTACACCTTGTAGTATCACTGCAGTCCCTAATGAAGAGGACCTCCCCAGCATCCCTATAAGCCCCTTTCAGATACTGGAAGGCTGCTATGAGGTCTCCACGCAGCCTTCTCTTCCCCAGCCTGAACAGCCCCAACTTTCCCAGCCTGTCTTCATATGGGAGATGCTCCAGTCCCCTGATCATCCTCGTGGCCTCCTCTGGACTTGTTCCAACAGCTCCATGTCCTTTTTATGTTGAGGACACCAGAACTGCACACAATGCTCCAGGTGAGGTCTCACAAGAGCAGTCCTTGAAAGTAAGAGACTGAGCACATCAGCAACACACTTGCTCTAAATGCTGCAATTATTTGTCTATTTACTAGCATTACACATAGATGTATCAATAACCCACTAGGTTTACACTAAGTATGAGCAAGCTGGGTATACATGATTTCTCTTTCCTTTGTTAAACTCACATCATGAAAGACTTCTTTTTCCTTTATATCCTCCCACTCATGCTCACCTAATTACTCATCTGCCCAGAGCTGTTTATAACCAGCAAATGTTTTGTGCCTGCCCATATTATCTGTTCCCATTCCTCTAACATTTGTCACTTAGAAGCACGCAAGCTATTTTGTTTCTCAGGAGCTGCCTCTCACTCCTTGCCCCACTAACTCTATTTCTTCCCAGTGAGTTTCTTTCCCATTCAGATCTTTGTTTCTCTCTTGCCATGCAAGTTTTGAAGAGCAACCTATGCTTTGTACATGGTTAACTGCACAGAAGTGAGCTGCAATCGTGCACACAAATGCAAGCAAGCCAGTGAACCTGTGCAAACCAGTGCAAACCAATTCAAACATATTCAATTCAACTTCCAATTCTGCTGGGCTTTCACAGCAAGTTTCAATCATGAGAACAGCAGTTTACTGTGAGCGTGAACCTTTTCAGACTCCTGGTCTTGTAAATGTTTAGGAGCTGGAATGCATTCAGTATGCTGTGAAGCCCTGGTGATGTGAGCTTGGAGTGCTTCACACTGCTCTGGCAGTGGAGCAGTTATTAGAATACATTACTACATATGGAAATAGTCACAAATTCATGGAAGTAAGGTTCTGAAGACAGATAGGCAAATCTTTTGTTAAAATAAGAAAGATTCAACATTACATTTTAGACTTCAAACTGAATCAAAAAGAAGCAAATCCCAATTTGCTTACACAACTATTATTTTAAGGTATAAATTTTGAGAAAGAGATAAAGCTAAGCACCAAAATGCATGGGATAGCAAACTGGTGCGACTTATCAGCTGAAAAGGCTGGAATATAAACAGCATCCTGGGAGACTTCTATATATTTTCCCTCCAAACCCTGACATGCAACTTGGACTTCTTTTATTTGCACATTTATCTTTGAAAGAACTTGGAGCAATACGGCTATCATGGTGGGAGAGGAGCACAGAGATACAGCAGCAAGCGCAAGCTGCAAGAGGATGGAATCTGGGTCTGAAAGGATGGAAGATAATCTGAAATACAGTCAGGGGCAATCTGCTTTGCCTAGGAAGAGGTGGTGCCCTTGCAGTCATTCTGTCTCCTCTTGTGTTGAATAAGCTCAAAGGGCATGGTTCAGAGAGAAAAACTCAACTTTCTTTTTGCACATATGTGACCACCTGCGGTATTACCCCCTGATCAGTCCAGCACAATTATCTCTCTCTTGAGCTCTTATTTCTGTGCTTTTTAATTTCAGCAAGGTGCTGTTGTCACACACTGCAATTTGGCAGTTGGCTCCCAAGCACCTGACCTATCTCCAATTCCAGTATGTGCCTAATCCTACCAAAAGATGCACTGCCAACTAACTGTCCAAAAAACTACATCTCACATACACCACATACAGGTTCTTTAACACACGCCGTGTGGGATGAGAAGCCAAGCTGAAAGTGCCGAGGTACAATAGCAGTCAGTCATTTATTTCCAGAACCCTTTATTTCTCACGTTGTCCTTAAATGTTTGCAATCTCTGCAAAATCAGGAGAGATATTTAGCCATTACTTTCTTTTACAAATTGGTCTCTTTCCCTTTAGTTCAATTATGAATTGGAAAAAGCCTTGGGTGCCATGGTTTACTGTGAGGTGTCCCTGCCCATGGCAGGGGGGTTGGAACCGGATGATTTTAAGGTTCTATCCACCCCTAACTATTCTGTGATTCTATGAATTAACTGAATCATTGTTTGTGTTAAGTTTATTCTTCAAGTAAATGTGTTCTGGATGCAAACGTATCCTGCCTGTTGATCTTGAGTTATCTGTTATATTCCTTACTTCTTGAAGGCTTGCCAGTTAGGAGCAAGTGTCTGTCCAAATTGCATGCTGCATTTCTGATCTGAGACTGAATTTTCATTCATCAACAGGAGGGAAATTGCAGGTTATGACACCTAAAGGAACTCTTCTTTCAGGAGTTTCTTTCGATACGCACATTTGTGTAGCCTGAGACGCTCTCATTCTCACCAGCAGCCACAGCTAGACTTCCCATTAACGTGGCTAAAAACATTAATGTTCAAGAACTGAGGATCCCTCAACTAACTTACAGGCTTTGTTTAAACAAACAAAACCAATAACACAAACATTTGCTTAAAATCTATGAGCGTGTTGTTCAGGTCAGGAGTTCTCTAAGACTAGCAGCTCTGATCATTTGGGAACGCTGTAAGGCGGCTAAGTCCTCTCAGAAAGACTGCATCAGGAATGCACAAGGCTTGCTGCTTTTTAGGAAACAAAGCTCTGGAAACTATTGCTGCAGTCAGGGGAGGAAGCCATTTCTTTTCCACTCTACTGTGATGCAAAGAAAGCTAGAGTGAAGTTTCAGAAGGGTATATACATCTGAAAGGGAAGAACTAGGGCCAAGGATAATGAAAACAGGTATATTTCAATGCACAAGAAGAGTTTTTATGCTTATGGCAACAAAACAAAATTCTTGCTAATGGATCATCCCAACCTCACCAAAACATCTGGTTACCTTTTGCCATCTGGACTCTTTTTCTTTTACTGTTTCATTTGTCTTTGCTCATCTCAGGGCTGGTGGAGGTTAAGCAAGTGCTGGCAATGAAAACCAGTGAAAAGGGCTTGATAGTTTGGGGCACAGCCAAGAGGACATTGTGTAAGCTGCTCCACACTGACCCCCAAGTGCCTGAAGTCTCCATCAAAAGAGAAGAACCTCCCATGAGAAAAGAAGTAATTCAATCTTTCTGGCTGGCTTAAGTCTTCTTACCGAAGGCTACAAGTTCATCAGGCCTTTAAATGAATGAACTGAAACTATCTAATTCATAACCCTTGGAACATCACCTGCAGCTTTAGTTTTCACTTGGGAGACCTGAAGTAGCTGTTTCCAGTTATTTCCATTTTCAAAAATCCTCCGTACATAAACCAGTAATGCCAAAGTATTACTTGGCCCTAAATGCATTGCTGTTATCAGTTTAGAAGGATTAGCACTTAATCTCTTCGTAAATAAACCTTAACCATTTTGCGTTCACCCTAAAAAGGCCCTCTTAAAGTCTGATTCTACACCAAAATGAACCAGACAGCTCAGGTAACTCATGCAGACATAGCCATTTTTATGGGTTCATGGCTGCCTAATACTTAGTTTGACAACAGTGATTTTGGTGTCCTGTTCTTTCCCTCCCCGCAAGAATAAACTTCCATTAAAACACCAAAGCTGAAAGCAGTTACTCTATCAAAGGACTTCTTTCTAGAAATCATCTTCAGAGCAGAAATGATACACGGTTTCAGAAAATGAGGGCTTTACCTACTGATTCTTCACCTATTTTGACAGAATAAATCCTTTTCCATTGTCCACCATTTGAGAAAGACATCATAAATATGATGTTCATAAGTTTGAGTTTTACTTTCAGTCTTATTTTTAATTCTTTCTTCAGCTTCATCCACCTCATCTGGAGCTGTGCTGCAAATGGTCGGGGATGCTCCAGGCACTCTATAATGCCAGGAGTAATTACTGAAAGTCAACAAACCCCTCAGACAGTTTTTAACCTGTTGTGAGTGGAAATGTCCCCAAGAAGACCCTAACACTTTGAATGCAAAGGCATTTGCAACTTGAAAGGAAAGGTGTGAAATGTGAAAGGGATAACAGCACCCTGACATGTCTGAACAAAAGCACAGGCAGGAGGACAAGGGATCTCCTCAATTCAGCACTCATGAGGTTGTATCTAGGATACTGCACCCAATCGCCACCCCGAACAGGGAAGACTTTGATAAACTGGAGCAACTTCAGAAGAGGAGCACTGGGATGATGATAGTCTGGAGCACATGTCCTAGGAATAAGGGCTATGGGCCTGAGGCTTGTTTGTGCTGAAGAAGGTGTGGCTTTGATGGGACTGAATAGCTGTCCCTATTGTCTATGGGAACGTCATCAAGAGGCAGACAACAAGCAGAAACTGAAACAAGAGTAGTTCAGGCTGGGTGTGAGGAAAACCTTTTCTCCATGCAGACAGTGAGACAGTGGAGCAGTTACCACCCACTGCAGTCTCCAGCCTTGAAGGGTTTTAAGACCCAGCTGGATGAAGTTCTGAGCAACCTGGTCTGATCCCACTGCTGGCCTTACTCTAAGCAGGTTAGACTGGAGGCTTCTCAAACTCAGTTGCCCTATGATCCTATGAAAATTGATGGTTTGCTCCACAGGTGTTTCTCCCATGACTCTCCCAAGCTTCACAGAGCTTTCAAAAGAGCATTATAAATATTATAGCAGACTCTTGCTGGTTCTCCTATGATCCTGAAGTCCTGCTGTCACCACTTAGCAATGCAAAAGAGATCATCAGCTACCTTGTGAGAGTTTCACATACACCTTGCAGTGATAAAGTATCAAGGTACAAATTCAGTGTTAATATGCCTGCAGGGATAATCAAAGGAGCAAGTGAGCACTAAAATGAGATAAGAAAAAGGGTAAGTCTTCATATAATAATGTTCAGTCATGCTTAATAAAAGCACAGAAATTACAACAGCCACAGTACTATGAATAGCTATGATAAAAAGAATAAATATTGCAGAAGGGGGTGTTCAGGACATATTTTCTGTGTGATATAACATTCTGGGCCTCCGGGGCACCTGCAAGCTCTAAATAGGCTTATATATACCTAAATAAACTGCACTAGGACCCAAATCCTAAGCCCATTTCTGCTCAGACGACACTGCATTGCAGCTTCATCTCCAGCTCCCAGAGGGAGCTCAATCCCTCACTGTGCTGGGAGCTGTTGGTGGACCTCAGCACCAGCCCCTTGCTCTGCCCTTCCCAGCACTCATCCTGGCTGGGGAGGGCACAAATTGTTCTAAGTCACTCCAGCTTCTTGCTTGCGCCCTCTCATGGGGCAGCCCAATCCTGCTGTATCCCGGCACAGAATTTGGGAGCCAGATTTCCTTAATCTTCTGTTCTTATCTAAAGCCCAAAAGTCTAACAACCTATACTTTCCATTATGATTTTCCAGTCACAATATAAATTAAAGGTGGCAAACAGTGCATCCCTCCCAGCATCAAGACTGACGGCTTAAAAGCATCTAGCACAGTGTGCACAGAGCTAGTGCTTGACTGCCTTTGATTCTCCTGCAGCAATTGTTAAGGATAATAACTGGAAAGCTCTTAACACCATTGCACAGTAAGCAGAAGAGGCTACATTTTCAGTACAGATCTGTTAACGTTTACCTAACTTGCTGTAATAGGTAATAATCATCTCTTTCTGCTTAGAAATGGGCTAGTAGAGAAGTGCAAGTGTAAGCACCCAACATATTTGTGTAAATAGACCAATGTGTATTTTCTACCTTGAGTAACTTTATATACAAAGTCCCTTTGCAAGATTACCTAAACCAGCTCAAAGGCAGAACAGTAAGGAGACTAACATGCCACCTTTAGCAGAACTATTATACATGAACTCCTCTGAACCTGTACGTTTAGCTATGTATCAGGACCTGAAACACCCACCACGCTGATGCCCATTCAATTCAGTAAAAGCAGAATTGAAAATATAGATAATCATTGCTGTACAAATGCCATGCTAATCTCAATACTAAAAACAAAGTGTCCTCTGTCCATCTTCAAAATGGTAAGTCAAGCGTTACTAGAGAAGGATGCTTTCTGAGGCGCTAGGATTCCTTTGGAAGACACTGTTCACACATTTCCATGTAGCAATCCTTTGGCAGCTCCAATAATTAGCATCACGAGAAAAATAAATTGGGAAGGTAACGCATTTGCACAGTCTTTTAGAGCATTTTAACAGATGTCTTTGGAGCAGTTTGGCAAGACTAACAGACCAGCTACCTCATCATCTATAGATACTACCAATAGCAGTACTGGTAGCACCTATAAAGATAAATATCACCCAGGTCTCAGCTGGAGGAGCAGAGCAGTAAAGCTCAGCTCTCAGCAAGCAACCAATCAAGTACCAACATTGTGTTTTAAAGTTTATGGGGTTTTGGTCTTAGTAGAGTGCAAGCACTCCATTATCGATCTGTAATCTAGGCCATTTCACAGACCCCTGTAGAGTGGCAGGAAAGATAAGGGTATCTGACAAGTAGTAATTCTTTTCCACCTTTATTTTTGATTTCTATCTCCAGCCATCATCCTTTCAAAGGCACCTGTAATAAAAGCTCCCAGGCAAAGGAAACTCAGGCCCCCTAGAGAAGTCAGAGCTAATACATCACCATTAAAATACTTCTGAGGATACGGAGTCCAAAAAGAATACGTATTGACTGCACAGGAAGCACCTTTTGAGAATACCCCTGGGAGAAAGAAATGGAAAACTCCATCCTTATTGAATAAGTTTTTCAGTTCAGAGTTTCTCAAATCAAGAGAAGCTTGTTAGAAATTCTTCTTAAATCAAGAGAAGCTTGTAGAAAGCAGTGACATAAGAGTAAGGATTACATTTTGCTGATTAGGATATCAAAAGCTTTCTGTGCTACCAAATAGAGGCATCAAATGTACAAAATCCTTCTTTAAACAATCTTAATTAACACAACACTTCAGAACAGCAAAACCGCAACACTGCCACAGTGTAAAGGTAGAGGCAGAAAGCAGCAAGACCCATTTCTGGTACCTCAGATTAGCAGTACAGTGCTTCCAACATTAAAATAAAAATGCCTAGAGAAAACTGCTTTTTGGTAGTTAAAAGTCTGCAATTGCACCTCGATACTCGGCTACGTCTTACATTTAACTTCTTTCCTGGTGACAAAACAAGCAGCCATGAGCCAACTCCTAAAGGAAGAAGACTCTTGGGATGGCTATCCACATACAAGAACATAACTGTCAAAATTCTAGGGCAAGAAGAGTCTGCAGATGAGGAAAAACTCACCCCACCAATGCATGCAGGGCAGAAGGTGCCTCTGGAACTCTGATTCATGGCTGCCTGGAGTCTCTCAGAGCTGAATGGCTTCTGTACCCAGTAAACTCATTAAAAGGCTTCTCCTGTTCTGTTTCTGATTGCATCTTCCACTCAAGCTTGATGCTTTCTCTTACAAAAAGATGATGACCGTAAGCACCTGGAGTCCAAGGCCCAGCAGTCACCCTAAGTCCTACTGAAGAACCTTACCTTCCTCCCTGCTTAGGTCTGCAGTTCAAGTATCAATATTTTGTGACAGTCGACACAACTTACTGTAATTTGGAGCAGTCAACAGCCCAAAAGGCACTGTTGCCTATATAGATTTAACTTAGTTAATGCTAACCTTTAGCTAACTTCTAAGGCTGCTAGTCCTTAGCGCTGTTTATTTCTTTTTTATCTCTAAACAATCTGGGTTACCTTAGACTGATTAAAATCATCAAGCCCCTCTTAGAAAGGTAAATACAAGTTCACATAAAACAAGCAAACTGTGTTGACATTCTTGTTCCAGTCAAGGACAGCAACAGGCTATAGACAAGCCCCTAACTGCTTAACATCTGTTAAAGAGCAAAACCTTCCCTGAGATCCTGTTTGGAGGCTGCAATTGCAAACAACCAGAACACCCTGGCAAGACACCAGCACAGACCCTCGATCCAGGGACACGACCTGAAAGAGTGGGGGTGGCATTTGTTGGGGAGTCCCAGATCTTCTTAAGACTGAGGCACACTCTTGCAGAGCCAGAGCCAGGGAGCCCTGGGGTGCTGCACGGTCTCATGGTCTCCTATGCATCCATACTACCAACATAAAAACTTCCCTGAGATCAATGCGGTGAGCCACTGCAACATGATGCAAGTCATCACTTCTGGATACAAATGTGTTAACTAAATGGAGACATACCAATTCCTGCATTGATCCACGTTGTAAAAGTGATTCTTATCATTTCTTTTCCTCTCAGACTTTCTCAGCAATCACTTCTGTGAGATTCACTAGATAATCAGCTAAGATCTAGTGCATTCTTCTATACAGTGAGCCAAAATGCTGCAGTTAGGAGGTTCTGCAAACTCCAAATAGTCAGTCTTTGCTGATATAGGTGCAAATAAGGCTGCTTTTAATGTAATGAATGAAAATAATTAGTTTACCAAACCCAAGGAAATCCTTTTAAAGAAAACAATTCTTGACTATATGGGGAATGCAGAACCAAAAATACTATGTTATACTAATGCAGCAATAGGAGAATTCATTCCAGTCGTATTGATTTCAAGTGCTACAGAGGAACACAAAATCCTTGCCTGAAACAAATGTCACATCAGCTTCTGCTCTATGCCATGTCCAGTCTCAAAGATTTCCACTATGTCTCTAGAGCTTTAGTTTAGATAGATTTAGCACCCTGAGTAAAACAGTATCATCTGGCCCCAAACCTAAAGTTGAAAATACCTAGTAACAGGGGAACAGATGATCTCAAATGTGAAACACTGGGGATTAATTCACAGAACATGCTGGCTGCATATGGGATATATTCAACTGTATCTCCCAAACAGGAAATCCTCATAGCAGCTTGATTCTAATTATCAACGGCAAAACATTGTCAATTCTATGAGAATCACACAGACTAGGTAAGAAAGTAAAATACATCCAGGAACCTGGATTTTTATGTCTTAGGAAGCTGACATCTGCTGACAGTAACTCCAAGAAACTCTACCCCCTCCCTCCAAGGGAAACAATCTCTACTGTCAAAACTCGCTAGGAAAAGTGCTTTCAGGAAGGATAAGTTGCAGAACTCAGTAAGACGTAGGAAGCATTCTTGGTGAGAGAGCAAAACTCGTTGGTTGTACTTCAGAAAGGAAAGGACGTTACACAGGTGTGATGTAGCAAGTAACATGAAAAGTAAACAGCCCTTTAGATTGTTTGGTTGCAGGACCGTCAGCTGAATAAACCCATACACTGCTTTATGGAAAACAAAGCAAACTTTCCCCCTTCTGATTGATCTACAGTTTGACTGAAAACCAGCTTGTCCCTTAAAGCAGCAGCAAGCTCCAGAATTCAGACTGCCTCCTATACTCATCATCATCAGAAGAAGGACATTTTCAAATATACCTTTGTGCTTTTAAGAAGCCACTCCAGACCCTTTTATCACTTTCCATCACTTGTAGTATCTCAGTTGCCTTGTAAAATGAGGACTAAGATGCTAAATCTGCTCCTATCATGATGAAAATTGGCCCATGCAAGTCCCAGACACATGCGGCTGATCTCACGATAGTTTTCTACATACCGTGTGTTCTACTGGTCTAGTACGTGTGAGAAAATGCTTAGAAGGTCTCTGGTAAAACAGAAGGAAATAGAAAACTATAGTGCTTGGTGCTGTTGGGCTCCAAAGACTGCAAGGCATTTAAAAGCAGGACTGCACAGTCTAGATAAACTGGTCAAATTCTGTGACCCGTGGAACTACAGTTTCAGTTGTGCAAACCAGCAAGGTGTCACCCCCTCTCAGAGCACTGCTCCACTTTAGTGCATGTAATTTGAAAACCTACAGAACTGACTGTGTTTTATTGGTGTAGAGCAGCTGGGGAGAGGATAATTCCCACACAGCACCTTGTCATGTAGAAACACAAGGCACTGGTTTTATTAATTGTTAAGCAATTTGTCTGCTCCACCAGCAAACAACTTTCCCTCATGTGTAATCCCCAGCCCTGCCAAGAGAACGCTGCCAAATCACCACTCCCTCCACCTGAAAGTCATTTTCCTAAGTTCTTGTTTAAAGTAGAAACCAAATGGTGATTGTATTTTTTGTTAATGTAATGCAGCTATATTATAACAACCTGTGGCAGATACACAGGACTTGGACATTCATGCTAACAGATGTTTGAGAAGGGAACCATTCTTTGTTTGGTTTGTTTATATGCCAGCAGATCTTGTGCTGAAACTATATGAAAACCATCTCCCTCCCTCCTGAAAATATATGTTAAAGGGCTACATTAATCCCTCGTGTAAACCCACTGAAGTCAGCAGTGTTACATCAGCAGTGAATTCAACCCTTTGTGGCTAGTTTACATTTATTTAAAAGCATTGTCATGAATCCGTCTTCCCTCTGTCTGCCTACCTTCCTTAAGGGAGGATGGGCTGCACCAGATAATGAAGTGGATTACTTGTGGTGGCTTTCTGAGTATGTACTGAAGTTCTCCAGTTATCTGAGGATATGGTTTCATATGTTTAACTTTTACATTTGGATAAAGGGATTACACCATGAGTAATGTCTAACAACCACTGCATATGGTTTATTTGCTTTGCAACATCTGCTGAATCTGTTGAAGATCAAATGCAATATAAAAAAGGGGAAAAAAAGGATTTGAAAAATAACTGAAGTCTCAACAATGAAGGGTCTGAAAAATAAAGTCTCAAGAAGGTACCAAGTTAATGAGCCTGCTCTTCTGCTTGAAGACAAATGTTCTCATGTCCATAAGCATCCAAATTGTCCCGCTCCACACAGCCACTAATGTGCATCACTGGTGCCGGTAGGACATGTAACAGTGAAAAGAAAAATAAACAGTGGGAACACAAGAGGTAGAAGAGCACAGGACTGAGCAGAAATGGAATTTCCACAAGGATACCAAGTAGTATCAGGAGAGGGTGAGAACAAAAACAGCAGAAGGGAAATATTGCTGGTGAACTAATAATACAAAAGGGAGAAATCGAGAAGCATTGCTGTGCATGGGACTGTTGTCTTGGACCTGCTCTAGGTTTCTTCAAACAAATCTACCTAAAGCACCGGGGTGGCCTGACAGCCTCCTTCCTTATTTTCCCCTGTGAACACTGACATGTGGAACATGTCTTTGAGGGTCCATGAGGAAAGTGACTCCATAACAGATGGATTTCCTTGTTTATTGGCAGGTACAAGTTAATGGCAAACAGCACCGTGGCTATTACCTTTTGCTTAAATTATTTCCTTAAAATGGCTAGTGAATTTAATGATGCCAGGCAAACAGGGAGCAAGAGCATCTTTCTAACTTCCCTTAAAGAAAAAGGCATCTACCATCTGTTTCTCAGCCTTGCTACTCTCATGTTTTACTTTCTCTGCCCCAATGCCCCCTCTTTTTCTTTTTCTCCTATGAAGTGTTCAATTGCATCGCTAATCCTCAAATCCCAAACTGGAAATTTTTGGCCATCAAGCATTGCATTGTTGTTGGAGACTAGGACAGAACAAAAATATTTGTCAAATCTCCACTCGCTTGATCCTAACACACACAAAGAAGGGAATTCGGAATTCAGCCCTCTTGAAAAGGGATGCTTTCCTTACTATCAGTGTTTTTATACTTATCCCTCTTTAGTATAAGTAGGAAAAGAAGCAAATGGGAAAGATGTTTTCTTGATGTTCAGTGGTTCTTGTGGAACTGTTCAAAAGTTATTAGAAAATAGAACAGAAAGTTGAACACTGAGATTGTGTGGTAATTTTTAGGTCCCAAAGTGATGATAAGTGAGGCTCTTCATCTGAAGAGCTATGAAACAGCACAGTATGGATTCTGTATGGATGGGATTTCAGTGTTAAATATTCAAAGAACTGTGGGGAAAGAATGGGGAAGAGAAGAGGTTGATGTGACCAAAAGAATATAAGAGAGAAATTAAAAAGGGAGAAACTCAAATATGCTGAAAAACCTGAGGCTCCTTCAAGACTTTAACTTTCTCACATCGTTTAGGGAGAAATCATCATAGAATCATAGAATAGTTAGGGTTGGAAAGGACCTTAAGATCATCTAGTTACAGAGAATCACTAGGTTGGAAGGGACCTCTAAGATCATCAAGTCCAACCCATGCCCTACACCTCCACTAAACCATGTCATCAAGTGCCATATCCAGTCTCTTTTTAAACACATCCAGGGATGGTGACTCCACCACCTCTCTGGGCAGACTGTTCCAATAGTGTATTATTCTTTCTGTGTAAAACTTCTTCCTAATATCCAACCTGGACCTTCCTTGGCACAGTTTGAGACTGTGTCCTCTCGTTCTGTCCGTTGCTGCCTGGTGAAAGAGACCAACCCCCACCTGTCTACAACCTCCTTTCAAGAAGTTATAGAGAGTGATGAAGTCACCTCTGAGTCTCCTTTTCTCCAGGCTAAACAACTCAACTCCAGTTAATCTCTCCTCATAGGGCTTGTGCTCCAAGCCCCTCACCAGCCTCGTTGCCCTCCTTTGGACGCGTTCAATCATTTCCACGTCCTTCTTAAACTGAGGGGCCCAAAACTGGACACGATACTCAAGGGGCAGCCTCACCAGCGCCAAGTTCCAACCCCCCTGCCATAAGCAGTGACACCTCACACATCAGAGCAAGGATTGCTAGTTCTCCTCCATTTTCCCCTGTATGAGGACCCTGAACTCATGTAGACTCAAAAGAAGCATGCTTAGACCATGGGCAATATCTGGGTATTTTTTATCTAAGCATAGCAGTTTTATCTATGTCATCAGTTTGAAAGTTGACACGTCAGTATTTCTGTGGAGCGCAAAATGAAGACCTTACTTCACTGATCAACAATCCTTCTTTATAGTCCCTGATTTTCAGCTGAACTTGGGGATTGTAAATGAAATTTAGCTTACCTTCATCTCCTAAAACATTGAACACAAAAGCATAATTAAAAAATAGAACCAAAAAAGCCCACAGCTCTCCTGATTTTGTGGCAAATTCCAAGTTAACAGGGAAAAAACCCAGGCTGCTTGAAAAGATTTAGTCCAAGTAATATTTCCTGTAATAGCCACTGAACAGTTTGCTGTTCCATCCCAGAACAGCTATCAACTCAATTAAGCAAATGAATTGAGTTATTTGGGGAATGTATCCCTCCAATTAGCTGGAATTATTTCTGCAGTTAATTCATTGGTGGACAGATTTCTCAGCAAGCCAAGGGCTTCCACTGCTTTTGCACTGTTCTACCAGGCTTAATTGCCATTCTGCTTCCCTTAAAAACCTTAATGGATAATTGAATGCTGTAGGGGAATGCAGGTGGAGAGTTATGTCTGTAAAGGACAGTCTGTCCTCAGTTGCAAAGCTGGAAAAGACAGTCCACAGGCCCCTTTTTCTTCCTTGTCAGGGACTTTGGACACTCCTACTGCCTAACCAATACTTCTGCTTGTCGATGCAAGTATTCTTATAGTTATGCACCAGTGTAGCAATTACACCTTACCAGAGAGGAAATGTACAGCATGCACTTTACCTAGAATCAGTCTGCTCCTGGCAAAGCCTCCTTGCCGCTTTAAAGCAACCTGCCTTCCCCTAAAAGCTGTAATGACTCCCATCAAATGATGGAAAGATGCCTGAGCAGAGCTGCCCTTAAAAACCTCCCACTGCAAACACCCACATCACAGGCACATGTTAACACAGAAAACCTGTAGAACACATCTCTTTGCTTGTGGAATTAACTTCAAGTGACAGTCACCAGGGTGAGCCAATTCTAGGGAAATGCATACAAATATTAAAGGTATAAAAACATACATAATCAAATGCTGACTCCAGAAGGGATGGGAAGACTCTTACAGTTCTAATTCGCTTTTACTGCAAAGCTTTCAGGACATTTCCACACGCCCCCCCTTCCTTTTAGTGACTTATTGCATTCTGGATGCTGAATGAATGTGGTTCTGTTTATTTAAATTAGCAGCTGGACAGCTGACCACATCACTCCTGACTAGAGCTATCCAAAAACATATATATGCTGAGAGGGCTGTGATTTTAGACTAATTAGAACATGGAGCTCTTCTATCAAACTGAGAAGTTGCTGTTTAAAACTGACAAGAACAGAGCTGTAGCCACTGAGCAGAGGTATGTGATCAGCATTTATACCTTACTGTCTTGTGCCAGTTAATAGAAAACAAAACTGCAGGTAGAAACACTGACACAGAAACTTCATTTTCTCTTTGTCCTTATAGACGATATGAGTCCACTATTACACAGCACTGTGTTTCTACTGAGGTACCATTTTTAAGCTTAGCATAAACAGCTTTAAGCACTAAAAGAAAGCAAAATTCCCACTGTGCTGTGTTAAACTGGAATATGAGGCCAAATTTCAGAGGTGTACCAGCTACATTTGTGAACAGAATAAACTCCTCCTTGCCAGCAGCACGCACTGCATTTAACCAATGGTCTGCTCTGCTCCCACCAGCCTCCTGCTTGAAGCTGCATGTTTACCCCACAGTTACATTAGATGTTTTCATAATGCCAAAGTAGAAATCATTTTCCAGTGGCTGAAATTCAAGAGCTTCCTAGTGAAACTGCTCACTCCCCTGAGGTCTGATATTATATACATGTCACTTCAACACTTCTCTGTCCTCTCTTGACTCCTGGCTGTGCCTGCGTGGGTTGCAAGACATACAAATCAGGGGACAGTTTCTGGCTGTCTGGTGCGACACCCTGATTCTGACCCCAGCAGAGGTTGCCAGGTACTACTGCAACACAATAAGGCTATGCTCCTTGGCAGCTGCCTGAAATTAATGGACTAGATGGGAGCTGAGGGACTTTGCTTCATTTTGAAGGGTTTTGGAGAAATCTTAGGCCAGTCACTTCCCCATTCTGGTTCGCAGCTTTTCCATCTGAAAAACCTGGTATCAAGATACTAACTTCATTTCAAAGTGCTTAGGAGCCTCCATAGAAGACAAACACTAAACACAGGCCCTTTTGTAAGAAAATATTACCCAATCATTTTAGTAATACCTGACAATGTGAATTATATTAAAAGAAAGAAAACAATCACCTCAAATTATTTCCTTAAATATAGAAACTTCACATGCTCCTACCTTTGCTGTTGATGCCATTACACGCTATTTGGGGATGGGAAGTGTGGAGCTTGTTTGTGCTATTTGTATTTCTACATAAGAAAGCTATGTAATGCTATTCATGTTATCAGAAGAAAGATTACTTGTGCTCTGGAGATTAAACCTGGGTATTTTGGAAGGAAATAAATGCAGGTATGAGCTCTTTGATGGATTTTTAATTAGACTTTTAAGATGTATTTATTTTAGCTGGCTTCAGGGACAGATCATTATTTATTACCACATCAGCTTATACTGGAAACCGGAGACACAGAATCCATTTGCCAAACTCACTGCAGACAGGAGGAGGGATAGACAAGTCCTGGCTACCAACAGGGAGAATTTTAAAGGGAAGCTTTTGATGTCAAAGTGACCCCAAAGAGCAAACCTACAGGAATCACAATTACAACTGCAAAAGTAATTTAAGCAGCACAACGTCACGGAACCCACATGGATAGAAACAGATGACATGGCAGCTTTGGAGAAGCCAGGCATGGAGCAGTGCTTCCTGCCCAGATTCTGGAACACAAAAGCTCCTGCACTCATCACCCAACCTCCTCTTGCCTCCCAGATTACAGGCCCCTGACCTCAGAGGTTCCCATTCCCTTTAAACCCTCTTATTCTACCCCTCACAGCCCAATATCTTCCAGAAGTTGCTCTTTCCTTAGGGTCTTACTCTCCATGGCAGCAGCACCAGCATCACACACACATAAAGGGGCTGTGATCTGATATCTTCACTGCAGATGTGGGGTTAAACTAGGTGGCCTTCTCCCTATGAAAATTAGCTGAAGCATAAGCCATAAGTAGGAAGGCTGTGGATCATGGAGCATTCTCTTTATCCCAAGCCGATCTGCTTTGCCCAGAGGGGTGCAGAGGGTGAACAGAGAAGAGAGGACAGTTTTCAGACAGTTATCACAGAAAGTTGTTATTGCCTCTTTTGCCTGGCAGACTTTCCGTGACCTGAGCACAAGATATGAGAGTTAAAAACCACCTTGGACCTGACTTTGGGGTCAAAAAGAGCATGCTCCCTTCCTCTTGCCTCCTTCCCTCCAAATAATATCCCTAGGTGAGTAGCTCTCAAAGCAGTGCTCCTAGTGATTATAGCTGGGTCCTGATATACCGATTACACCACTGATTATACCAGAGTCTGCCCTCTGAGCAATAAATCTCAGTTTCCACTAGTGCAGAAGCACCTTGGACACGCTGTGCCTGGGCTGCAGTGGTGCATCAGTGAGCAAGGAGCCATGAGACATGGCTGGTGGGGAAGCAGATAGAACAGCAGTCAGCTACTTCTGCTGCTCAAGACTTATTCCACTTTCCTTTTCCCAAACAAACAGTGTCTTTGGAGATCTTCATGGAGGTAAAAAACCCCATACCTCTGGCCAGGTAGGAAATGAAGGGGGTCCAGGAAATCTGAACACTTGGAAAAAGTCACAGTTGGAGAAGTCCAGCTATTTATACTTTTCCCCAGAAGCTGAAGACGGAAGGGGAAATGCCCTATAGCGTAAACCCCCCATAGCTAATCATATAATCAAGTCAGTACAGCTCAGAAGTGATGAATTCCTTCAGCCTTTATGCCTGTCATTGTTTACAAGGCACTTTGAAGAGATGTATCAAATGAAAGCTGTTTAAGTGCTCTGTGCTGACAACTTATTGGCATGCACTTGCATTTCATTCTTGTCTGAAATAGGAAGGAAAAGGCTGAAATTTATAATTACCACAGGTGCTTCTAAGTCGTATAATCTTTCAGGAACATGCAAAAAAAAAACCCCAAACACCAACAACCCCTGCCAAAAAAGGGTGAGAGAAGTGCTTACTACGGCTAGTCCAGAGTTCCCTTTAGCTTGAGGTGATGTTCTCATGCTTTCATGGAAAGATACAGCTGTCTTTGGTGGAAATAAATAAATGAAGAACCCACAGCATCACAACAAATAAGAGCAATTAGCTCAGTGTTTACAGAGTAGCAATCAGCAGGCTGACTGTCTCTCCTCTTCATGTACCAAGTGCCCTAAGAGCTCAGGTCTCCAACAGGAGCTCAGGGTCTGCATATGGGTCTGCTGAGGACCCCTTTTTTGTGAAAACTCTTACGTTCTTATTCTAGTGATCATGAAGATGTACAGAGGGCTTAGAAACAGCTCAATTTCTCTTCAAACTAACCCAGTGTTTTCAAAATTACTGCAGAAAAGTCTATGATGGACACTAAATATAACATTTACATGAACAAATAAATAAAGAACAAGTATTCTAGGTCAGCAAGTCAAAAACTTAGCAGAGTTACTACACTAACACATTACACTAACTACATTTTTGCTAGCCTTTCTCACTGTTTAAAATCACACATTTGCATCACAATTCTAGTGTAAAGCACGAAGACATGCAGTGTTCAAAACAAAGCATTAACACTAGCAAAGAGTTATCTAGGCAGGACACTGAAGTTTTAATCGACAATCATCAGGAAGGGGGAAACACAAAGAGAGCCAATATATAACTAGAAGCGCAGTCTGCACCCTAGAAGTTGCTCAGCGTGAAATCATACCATGATTATTCTGGGGTGTTGCTTTCGGAGGTCTGCTTGCCTATCCCCTTCTGCTAGAGCTCTCTCCACCACTTGCAGCATCACCTATGCTAATGTGCCTCTCTTTTCTGCAGAGCATCTGTTTCTTCCTGAAGGAATCTGGAAGCTCCTACAAAGTTGTGTCTTGGCTAGTTTCCATCAGTGACTTTCATTTTCTGATGTTTTATGGTGATCTTTCAGGTTTGGTTATTTTTGGTGGTGTTTTTTGTTTGGGATTTTTTTGGGTTTGTTTTCTCCAAGTCAGCCATTAGAGGATTTGATTTCATTTATTGAAACAAAGAAAACAAGTATTAAAATAATTGACAATATTTCCTTCAAGTCCTGATTCGGCCTTGAGGATTTCTAAATCTAACACTTCTGCCTCTCAAACACAGCAGTACAGTCTGGCAAGATCATTGTCCAGAGTGATGAAACACATGGGACCAAGCTGGAGCAATGCTGTTCCTCTTGCAGATGAAAATACAGTAATGCATTTGTGGGTCCATCTAATCCTTTCCTTGCTTTTTACAGGCCCAAAGTCCTCTGGGGATCATCACAAAATCACAAAGCATTCCCAAGTGCTGCACTTCACATTTAGGAGTTGGCTTTACTGACAGATGTGAAAACACCTAGCCAGACGTTCTCCAGCAAATGCACAGGAGGATGCTGAGAGCATAAATAGTCACAGCTAAGTTTAAGGACAGCATCTATTTAAGATTTAGACTATTTTATTCTAAGCTGACTTTTTTTGTTTGCAATGGATTTATTGTTTACCCATCCGATTAGAACACAAACTTACTGCTTTCTTGCTGCAGGAAAACACCAGATGAAACTCAAAATGCAGCAAGTGTCCATTTACATATAAAACCTAAGTAATACCTAAGTCAGGAAATGGGACAATCTGGATCTTACTGGTACCTGTTGACATCCCAAATATTTTCATTTAAAGTCAATATATAATTGCCCCTAGCAATTTTGCCTTATCTATGCTGCTACTCCCATTCCTCCCCAGCTTCATTTGTTGGCATGTAGACACTGAAGTTCACACTATTTCCTATTCAGCTGCCATTTTATATTTTCTAGCTCTCATTCCTTTCCTATCACATATCTTCATGTCCTGTGGGCATGCAACCTAGCGCTTGATATGTTCTTCCAAGATTAAAACATAGCACAGAGCGTCACTGTGCATAACCCTTAATCAAAATCAGCATGGCTGTTACTGAATAATTTAGAAAGCCAGCCACATACTGACAGCACTCCTTTATTATGGTAAGAAACTTATAGTATAGCTTAGAAAAGCATTCGCATTGGATACAGGAACACCAGTAAATGTATTACACACACATATTAAAAATAGGACTTAACAACACAGTGAATAAATTTCCCTCTTTTCTCTCCAACAATTCCCACAAAGACACTGAGATAGTTGAGCCTTCCTGTATGGCCCCCTCAACCTTGTATAAACCTGCTTTAATGCTTATGCAGCCCCTTTTCCAGTTGAGACACTGCATCCTTAATCGATAGATTAAAATATGGCACATACTCACTATTTTACTTTGTATTGAGCTACTTGCACAGTCATGCACTATCAGGGCTGCATGGTAGGGAAGCTGGAAGAGAGATGTAGAAGCCATCCCTGTGTTCTTTCCAAGAGACACTGTTTAATTAAAACTGCCCTTCAGATGACAAAGTGACCATTTGATGGGAGCATCCTAAAGAACAGCATGAAAGGGTTTTATTAATGAGGAGACCTAGCTCTGGACCACAAAATGTTTACGAGCCTTAAACCTGAAGTCTGGATGCTTTATTCTCTTAGCCTCCTCGGCTGGCTTGACAATAAATAACCCAAAGCTCTTTAAAACTTTTTCAGATACCTGTTCCACTTTGTCATGTTTCATTTCAATCTCATTTTATGAAGATGATTTATATTTCAAGTCCTTGGAAATAACAGGCTGGAGTACGGTTCACTACCCCACTGCTTGCTTGTGTTTTCAGTTTCTTTGGAAACTGTGCTAGATTAAAAACTGGTGACAAAAGGTGAATGCTAATCCCCTTTGGGCAAGAAAGTATATCCACCCATGAGCCAGCGGTCAGGGCATCGTTTCTTGCTCATCACTGAGAACTGCCTCAGGGAGACCCCTCCTCCTCAGTCCATACAAAGCTCAATTAGGAGGAATATAAGCTTTTGCTATGTGAACCACCACCTTAGACTGGCATGGCCACCCAACACCTCTCAAACACCAGCCTTTTAGTCAGCATCAGAGCAGCAGTCCCAAGACAGAACAAGGGTCTAGTCACCATTCATGTCTCCCAAAATATCCTTGTCATTTCCAGCTCTTTACAGCTAAGACATTCTGATCCTGATAACCTAACATTGCATGTAATATCAATTTTCCCAAATGCTTTTGAACAAACACAAACATTTAGCTTCCACAGCCTCCTGAATTAAGACTTGTGCTTGTGGGAAGGCTGGATATTACAAAGATTGCAGGAGCAATGAAAGAGGTGATGCTTTTATGATCTTCAGAGCTACTCAGATGACAACACGCATCAATGGCATGGGGGGAATAAGGTTAACTGTTTTAGAAAGACATGCACAGTACTTCAATAGTATTTAGCTCTGATCTTCCTCTAGGTTTTTTGTTTATTTGTTTTCTGAAGTTACTCCTATTGAACCTAGAAGCCACAGATCAAAGAACAGAACTGCTGCTGCAGAGGTGCTTCATCATTTCTTTACTGTTATTTCTTGCCTTGGCCCTATAAGCTTGCATGTGCCCAATTGCTGATTTTTTAACTGTCCTCAATCTCTCACTGAAAAGTCTGTCAAAAACCATTTTGCCAATAGCAGATTCAGCAACAGAGCACAACCTTATGGAAAGGCAAAAAAAGAAAATCCATTATTTGTTTTGTCACCAGTGTTTTGAAAGCTTTGGTACAGTGAAGTATGAGAAAATCAGTTCTACTTCCTGTTACTTATTCGAGTGATTAAGATGACAAAGCTGTCAAAACAAGTGCAGGCTACAAGAAACACTAATCCACTGAAAGTATTCTATTTAAAAGCTGTCTTGAAAAATCCATTCCTAACATACGCAGCACATCGCTGCTTAGCATCGTATTGCTGAGCAAGGTAAGAAATGAGAAGACTGACTACATGCTATTGGTTTTGTAAGTCTCCACTCAAACAGGCAGCTTGCTCAATATGAAATGACTAAAACATGCAGAAAATGGGCCAAAACCACAAACAAGTTTCAGCCCGCAATATATGAGTTCACCTTCCCTTTTGTGACTAAAAATTCCCACTGAAGTTAAAGGGGCTAGAATAGCACCTTTAGTTCAACATCTGCCTATCAATCTTGAACCACAGCCCTAGAAGAAAGTCTGAGGACAGAAAAAATTATAGTTGCTATTTGAAATATCCATACCTGCATGAAACAGGCAAGGAACTGGGTATTTGATTCACCCCTCAACTGCCAAGGTACTAAATTATTTTCCTAAGCCAGAGTTTTGGAATTGAAAACCATTTGCCCCGCAGTGCAGCTACCCCCTAGAGCTGTACAGCAACTACCAACAGTATTAAGCTGCAGCATAGAGTCAACACCAGCAAGAGAACGCTAGGCCTGGTTGAAGTAGCAGGGGGAGAGCAGATGCAATGACTAGAGCATTTATTACTGTCATTGGACCTCACAGCTGCACCTTGAGGGTGGAAGAATCACACTATGGGAACATGAGCATTCCAAGGCAGTTCTGCAAGGAGCAGCGAGTTGGACTCCGTGGTCCTTTTGTGTCTCTTCCAACTTAAGAAAGTCTACAATTCTATGAGTTGCCTAAAAAAAAGCTGTATCTCCTGTTACTAAACAATGTGCATCACAGCAAAGAGCAGCAAAATTCTCCTTTCACACTAATGGGAAAAATGAAAGGGAGGAGACAGGCGATGATTTTAGTTGAATGATCAAGCTGAAATTTCAGAGCATGAAAATTTCCATGTCAGACAATATAAAAGGTGTTTGGAAAAGCAATCCAACACCAATATTTTAATCTCCTTGTAGTTCTCTGGTGAAGATGATGATTTTATAAATGGCAATGACTCTTTTTCAGCTGCCTTCAGACTCCATCTCCAGTTTCCTAAAAAGCACTCTACTTCAACACCTTACTGCAGTTACCTCATCTTTCCTGCTCAAGATTATTACTGACCTTTCTGGGGAAAAGGAAAGCACTCATTGGTTACTCATATGTCCTTGTCATCCCACTTCTTTCCCAAACCCCAAGGTGCTTTTACCACAACAACCAACTTTAGCTTCATTGGCATTTAAGGCTATTTGCAGAAGAGTTTTAAACACAGCCTTTAGTTACATGTGCCTGCCCTTTCACGTGCCAGTAGGGCTCAGAAGGTACATTTGCTCTTCAGATGACCAGGAAAGCTACATATCACCTAAGCAATGACTGGTCCATTACATTCACCAAGTGAAACACTAGCACAGATTTCAGATAAAATCACCATCCTGTCAGAGAACTGGAAGCCCTTTTGATCCCCTAAGGTTCCACATGAAGTTGAAGTTGTTGCTAGCTCTGTCACTTATATTTTTCTCTCCACTTTTAGGAATTTTCTTGCTCTTTTGACTGCATCTGCTGAGATTACACAAGGTGGAAACAGATATTTTGCTGACCTCATGCTCTACATGGTGCAAATGTGAAGGCTTGATTATCACAAGCAATGTCAAATAACAATAGTCATCTGAAGATAGCCCAGCAAGCAAAGAGAATGAGTGATGGTCATAACATAGTTAAAACCTAGAGTGAAAATAGTAAATAGAAATTAAAAGAGCTAGAAAGTCCTGCTCTGACGATTTGTGTGTGCTAAGGAGAGAACCTAGAAACCCAAGAAGTATGGTCAAAAAAACAAGAGTTCAGAAAGTAATATTCAGTGAGGAAACCAAGAGTAGCTACTATGCAAGGTAATGCTGGAAGATAATTCAGGTGGGAGACTGGGAAGGGCTCTAAATGTCAAGTTAAGGAAATGTCCAAAGAAGAGAGAAAATAGAAGTAAATAAATCAATCAATAAATAATCTTTTTTAATCTACTACCTGCAAAAATACCACAACCCTCCCCTTAAAAAAAAACCCCACTCCTTATTCCCTACAGCTATCTCCTTTGTCACTCATGGCTTTCCATGCCCATTCTGTTTCAGCTGCAATTTCACCACAAACTAAGTAAAATGGGGAAACCCCCAAAAGCTAACAGCAAGCACTCCAGGTTTTCTACTTTTTCTATACTTTATTCATCTGATCACAAAGATGAGGTGGGAGGTGAATAAAATATTTACTTCAGTTTTATGAGTTCCTTCAGCGGTCTCTTAAATTCAATACAGAAAACTTCGTGCATCTGGAAAGGCCTGGTGCATATACATGCAGTTACAGTTTAAAAAGGAGAGGACCAAAAGACCAAAACCCAAACAGAAAACTCAGCACAGTCCATTTTCTCAAACAATACCATTTCAACATCTACAACCCAAGCTACATAAACCTATTCCATCTGAGGTATGACAGCAGAAGAAAATCTTTAAATTGATTTAATAAATTATAATCTTTTGGCCCTTTTTCACCTTTTTTGTCCCTCAGGATATTTTGGTTTGTGAAATGAATGACAGGTTTAAAACACCTGCGCAAAAAGACACTGTGGTAAATTCAAAGCACATCACTGCACTCAAAGGGTTGGGTTTTTAATTCCCCAGACTTTTTGTACGTGTTTTTGGTTACGGTCACCTCTTTCTGTCTCCAAGATTGTACACATTCAGAGGCAGAAACCCAAATGATCTACACTACAGTAGAAAGTGGCACCTGTGAAAGAGGAAACCTCACCACAAAGATGAAGACCAAAACCCAATTCCAGCCTCAGTTATGATGAGCTAACCTCCCATGAAAAGTTTTGCTGTGATCTTCTCAGGTCATGATTTTTTCTTTGTCTCCTTTGCATAGCGGAGAGTCAGGGAACTGCCAGTGTACAGACATTGTACAAGGTAGAAGGAGCATGGAGAAACACAAAGACAATGTCTGAAAGATTTGTAACTCCCCACCTTGACGGGTTTAAAGCAGTTTATATGAATTTCCTGACACTCTGGCAGCAGCCGCTATGACAAAAAGGTATCAGCAAGAAGAAAAATCGGTGACACTTCTCTGCATTAATTCATAATAGCATATCAAATGCTTTAAATCCCTTCCTCTCCCATGAAGTCGCCAGCGTAGGGGAATGAAGCAATAATGAAATTCTGCTCTAGTGAAGGAGGAACAAAGAGACCTTTCAGTCTGTGCACTGCTATGTGAAAACTGCAGATTGTATCTCAGTCGCTCACTGAAAAACGTTCCTTCTGTAAAAGGTTTGCACAGTACCTGTCCAGAGAGCTGCAACTGCTGCATTTTCAAGTTGTTCCCTCAAGATGGGGCATTAAGATATCCACAGCCAACCCACACCCCTCTGAAACCTATATTTCAGGGTTGGGTATTTTTGTACTCATCGAGATTGGGGATCAATGATTACGCACATCCACAGTGTAGCGACAATTCATTAATCTTGAAGTTATTTCCTGGAAGAGAACATTAGTGCCTTTAAACATAAAAGGCACAGATTCCCTTATGGAACCAATACAGAGTGAAAAGCTGTACAAGAAAGGTACTAGCACAAGACAGATATGTACTAAACAAATGTTATTATGGAAGAATGGCAATTAAGATTCTCTTAATTAGCCTGTCATTTTGTATTTATCATCATAATGTTTGCTTTACAATGCTTTATTAAATCTGGCTTTATGACAAACAGTCTGCTGGCAATGCATCCTGCTGTGCAACATATGGTGTTACACCTAATGAATATTAATGCTGTGAAGTACAAATGGTCTACTGGGACAAGGGCTGATGGCTGGGAAACTCCTGCAGATGGCATTATTATTCAAAGAGGTTAACCTCACGTGTTTCTCATCAGGTCTTTTCCATAGCTACCTAGGATTCTGCCCATAGGCTTTCAACAGAAGGCTGTAATGCACTGAAAGAAATTCACAGTCCCATTCCCAGTTACCAGGGGGGTTTGGGTTTCGTTTTTGTTGTTGCTGTTGGGTGGGGGTTTTTTGGGTGGAGAGGGAAGGAAGGCATTATTTGTCTGTGGTGTTTTACAAAAAGTTATTGTTCAGTTTCATATTGTAGGTTCTTGTAGTCTATGATAAAACAAATAAAGCTTTCTACCCAAACTGAAGCCAATCCTAAATTAGGATTTCTTAACGTGCTGCTCATAGTTGTAGTGCTCCTAATAGAAGACCCCAGGATAAAGATGTGGGGAGATGAATCTTTCTCCGGGTCACTTATTTGGACCTTTGGGGCCAGCAGAGTCATAGATCACAGATGGACACAAAGGGACTACAGTAAGGAGTAATAAGCAAGTACCTAAACCTCAGAAGCCACCGGAAAAGCTCCCTGGGGTGCAGCATTTTCTGCAACTCAAAAGTCATTAAGCATTTGTAATTGAATCTAGAGAAGAGGCTCCATCTGCAAGAGTAATTGCAGTGGTGCGCAACCCCTTCAGCTTCAGGCCTGCCTTACCTCTTCACTTCTGAGTTTTCTGCAAAGCGTTAAGCCTCATCTTTTCACTGTCCTTGGGTTGCTCACAGTACAAGAGCATCCAGGCACATCCATCTAGCAGAGCCCAAGTTCCACCACACTTAAACAAAAAGTTGACTGTACAATTGGGAGACTGTGGAAGAGGCCACAGAAACAAGATTACGTTTACTTTGAGTCCCATGGTGGTCTTTATTGAGAAAGCCTATTGAGAACTTCTAGGTGAATTTCTACCCAATACTGATTCCTGTACTGCTTGTCTGTCAGCTTCCATTAAGGAGTAAAGCTGTTCAGAGCAACCTTCTCTTTCTATCAGTCACCTTCATCTTCATCTTCCTCTCCAGCCCTGTCTTCTCCAGTGTGACCCAATCAATTGGCAAGTCAGTGAAAGCAGATGTGGCATTACTAACCCCAAATTCCACTGCCAAGGTGTTTTAGTTGTACATGAATTAATATTGTCTTTACTGAAAACAGAAGGTCCCTCATACTGAGTAAGCAGAGTTCTCCTCCATGCACCCCTTGGTAGGAAGAGCTCTGACAAAATACTCTCTTCTTTTTTCTCATGATCCATGGAGAAGTGGCCCTTTACAATTTCTAGAACACATCTGTTCAGGTAACTATTGCAATTGAAGAGATTCCTAATCTGAACAAGTTTCTTATTACTTCTCAGCTTCAGGAAACACACTCAGATCTAGCAATGATCTCCAAAAGGTTATTTGCTGGTCTTTTCAACACATCAAGTTTGCAGTATTTGATTGCTGAATATTGTCTCTTTTTAAACAAAAGCTACCGGTTTGTTTTAAAGATTATCCTCTATCCTCCTTTAAAAAGCAACAGTCACCCAAAGCACAAGGGAAAACCAACCAAGAAACACCAAACAGAAGAAAAAACAACTCACATTCACAAGTCCTGGTTAACTTTGACTACTTCCCTTTGCACACACAATTCTACCAGAGTTGTTAGAAAGTAAGTTTGGACACTAAAAACAAGAGTGAGGAAAATAGTGTTACATCTCAATGAGGAAAGTGATCATAGTTTTCCTTGCACAAAACACAAGCACATCATGTTTGAGCAATCTTCTAGATCCTTCTGGAAGCCTACATTTTAAGAATGCCAAAACAGACCCACCAGATTTCCATAACAAGTTACTCCCAGGCTCTCCATCAAGTCTAAGTATAAAAATGACAGCTGTACTCACCAATAGTCACTTTGTTTATGCTACACCAATTATGCAGCATATTCTCCTAAACAGCTGGGCAAAACACACTTGTTTCAATGCCATAAATGCTTCAGCCATTCACAGAACCACCTCCATACATGTTTTGGGCTTCCTCCTGCTGAGAAAAGGAAAATATCACAGTTGGACTTGTACTAAAGAAAAATAAATACAACACTAGCTGCCAAAAAGCTGGAGATAGGCTGTTGGGTTTCCTTCAATTTATTTCAAGAATATTATATTTATTTTAGCCTTTCAATTGCCTGGGTCTGCAACAAATGGAATACACTCACAGCTCATTTATATCCAAATGTTTCTGGATAAGAACCACAGAGCCAGCACTAACTGGAAGAGAAGAGGCAGATCGACAGCTTATTATAGGCAGCATATACCTTTATGGCTTTTGCAACGTATCCCAGCTCAAAAGCTTCAAGTATCACACAGAGATAGCCCAGGAGAGTAAGAACACAGACTGCAGTGCTAAGCCAACCCCATAACTTCGCAGCAAACAAGCTCCGTAGTAACACATAGATCTGCAGACTAAACCTTGTAAGGTTAGGTATTAGCTTCTCAGACGCAATGAGAGCAACCTATATTTCCTACTCTGTTTCAGTTGCTGTGGTCTATGGGCAAAGCAGCAGCCAGCTCTTCTCTCACTGTAGAAGGGCCATATCCAAGCTTAGATGCAACATTTTCTTTAAGATATTACTAACGGGAGTTTCAGTTTTAGGCTTAATCTATAAACTCCTAAGAACAAAGGCAACTGTGAGATCTCATGTCTAATAAGGTGAAGCATCACCAGCATCCTAAGTCTCTACCTGAAGTACCTAAGAGCAGACTATACTATTCTGCCATCCTGTCTCTAGAGGCCTTTAGTTTACTATAGTACATAGCTTACTATAATTTTATTTTGTGTACATAATCAAGGTTCAAGACTGTGAAATGTTTTCCTTTCCGGGAATAGCAATCACTGTGCCTGCTGCTCTCAAAGCCAGAACAGCTTGGTTGTTTGAAATGAACCAAGACTCCTATATACAGCTTAGGGTGTTTGATGATACCACATGGACAGACAAAGCTTGTTTTCCGCTGTTGGGAAAAGCTCTCAATGCCCCTAATTCCCAAATCACCTCCCTGCTCCATTCCTCATTCCCAAGCAATGTTAATTTCCAGCAGACATTCAAGGAACTAATTAGATTGACAACACAGCACAATATACTATTGCAGAGGAGCCAGTAAAGATAGTTACATTCTCTTAAGTCCCGAGGACCAGAAGGGCACGCAACTGAATATTACAGTGAATGAATCAGCAGAGAGATTTCCTTGTCAGTGGTTATTCTTCAGTACTTGAGAGAAATCACCTGCAAGCTACAACAAATCTGGTGTGAGGTGACCGCGAGGGGAACGAACGAGAATCGCAGTGTGTTTAAAAGCTATTCCATTCATCAACCGAAAGAACTGGGAAGTTCTGGCAGTCTTTGGACACAAGTTCAGAAGCTGTCCTGCCAATGTCCTCCCTCATCCCACTGTTTTGATGCAGACCTCCTCTGTTTGGCCCACACTTTTCCCCACTGCATGTTGAGATCAAAGTAGAGGCTAGACTGCCTCCCCCTTACTTGTTTTCCTGTTTGTTAACGGCACCATCAATAACGTAGGCAGATCTCCAGGAAGAAGGTTTGTTATTTAACTTGTGACATTTGTTTGCAACTGGATCCAAAAATTGGAAGACATCATAGATATTTCTATGCAAGTGAATAAGCAGTAGCTGCAGCTTTATGGATATCTTTGGCTTCGGACTGAAGCAGTTCCTAAAGAGGCAAATTCTCCATTTTTCACATGGGAGCTAGGGAATACATCACACCAGATTAGACGGAATTTTAAAAGTAAGCAGAGACATAATAGACCAAATTGTTTACAGTCATTTATAATAGGTCAGACAAATTCAGGCAAAAATAAAGAATAAGGTGTGTCTAGTGGGTTACACTATTGTGTTGCTCAACACAACAGATGGTGCTAGTTCTCTTAAAAGTGTTTTCTTCTCTTGTTTTCCTTTAACTTAAAAGGAAAAGGGCTTTGGAGACAAAGAAGATGAAATAAAAGCTTGCGATTTAGCCTGATGAAATTAACTTATGTGACCATTTTAAGGAACAGCCTGCTGGCAAGGAGCAGGATCTCTGAGGTTATTTGTAGTTTAAAGATACAGAAGTTGGCTCTTTGTAGCTTTGAGCTATCAGTCAAACAGGGCACCCACTCAATTGCAGGGCTTTCATGGACACCGTGTAAAGGAGTGCAGCATCACCCTGCCAGCCTCATTAAAAACCCTATTTGGTTCTAAAACCAACCCAGCTCACAGATGGGGTTTTGGGCTTTTTCTTCATTTCATACCCAGCAAAGAACAAAGAAGGGACATATTCAAGAATTGGAAGTATTTTCTTCATTTAGTCTTGACAACTGCCTTTGCCAATATCTACCAGCTCAGTTACTGGGTTGTGACTTCCAAGTACAAGAGTATGAGGCTTCGAGGTACAAGCACATGCGCTGTCAATGAGAAGACATGCCTAGACTGCTTCTCCTTGGAGCATCTACCTTCACTTCCTTGTTGTAGCTGCCCTTTCCCAGCAGCCCATACCTAGCCTTGTGCCTGCTGACCGTGTAGATGAGACAGGGAGGAGGAAAGTGATGAGGAGAAACAGCAAAATTGTTGGCTCCTTTCCCTTGCTCAGGGGGATGCTCACTACCTGTACACTACCTCAGGGCAGGCCAGTCTGTGGCTCTAAACCCCCTGGATGGAGTGGCCACAACCTGCTGGAGAAAAGGATGCCCGTGAGGCACACTCTTTCACCACTGCTGCAGACAAAGCTCCAAGAGCTGCTGAGAAGCCCAAAAGGTCTTTCTGTCAGGCTTAAGGCTGGGATCTTGCTGCCTGAGGCAACTGATTTCTTATGCCTGTTTACCCAGGAGATGCAATTAGCAGTATCCCCAATACAGCAACTATTTGAATACCATTTTCTGATTGTAAGTTCTACTCAATGGCTTAGGATAAACTTTATTAACCTTTAGTTTGTTTTCAAATTATCAGGGTTTGTATCCTGGGCAGCTTAAACAAGGCAATTTCCATGGTCATTTGTGCTCTCCATGTCTAGACCTGAACTACTCCATCTGAGTATTCAGATCACCCTGAACACCTCATCCTAAAGGTCGATTAAGGAGGTGCATTCTTTATAATTGATCTCATTCCTGATGAGAATCCTACAAAGTAAATGCAACTAAAATGTGGGTTTGAAAACTGCTGCTATTCCTCCTCCAGTTCCTGTAAGCTCACCAGTTCTGAGGGTATCTACCAAAGTCAGTTAAGTGAACACTGTCCCATATCCCCCTCTGATGGCTTCACACCTCTCCAGGTAAAACAAGCAGCAGACAGAAGATGATACTTAACAACAGTTTTCATGGATAAAGACTGCAGCTGCAAGACTCACTCTGAGAGCACAGAAGTAACTTTTCATGGGCTGCTTAGGCACTTTTCTAAGCCAGAACAATGTTCATCTTCAGAAGATTATCTTCAGTCTAACAGGCTCACAGGTAAATACAGGCATTAAATAATCACCTTCTCCTACATGTGGTATAACAAAACTGTTCTCTTTCTTGCACAGTGCACAGAGTGTTCAAGGTACAACTTCCTGGCTGCTTGGGACCTTACGCAGCTACTTCACCCCTCTGAGGGAAGGTAATTCAACACTGAGAGCTTCTTTCTGTTGCAGACGCATGCCTGAACATGAGCAGGAACAGCAGCAGACTCCTACAGAGTTATTAGCAAACTGGAGGAAAAGTGATTAAATAAGAAAATCTGGAAGATGCCTGGGCTAGCAAACCTCAGCTATGCCAACTCAGCTGAGAGCCTTTATTATACTACTGAAGATCTTCTCTAAGCAACAGAATACTTCTCTTATAGGGATGCTGGGGAGGGGCTCTTCATTAGGGACTGCAGTGACAGGACAAGGGTAACGGGTTCAAGCTTAAACAGGGGAGGTTTAGATTGGATATAAGGAAGAAATTCTTTCCTGTGAGGGTGGTGAGGCACTGGAATAGGTTGCCCAGGGAGGTTGTGAGTGCTCCATCCCTGGCAGTGGTCAAGGCCAGGTTGGACAGAGCCTTGGATGGCATGGTTTAGTGTGGGGGTTGGAACTAGATGATCTTAAGGTCCTTTCCAACCCTAACTATTCTATGATTCTATGAAGTACTTGATACTAACACTCAGCTGCCACTTTTAGCCTAGCCTGTCTTCCCATCACTACCAACACTGCAATCTTGCTACCAAGTGTGTGCTTTTTCCAAGCAAGTTTAAAGACTTGAATGTTTTCCCATCACTACACCAATAAGCAGGTCAATTTAGTTGGCTAAAATAAGTAGTTTCTCCAGAAGATGCAAGCAACTCATCAAATGTTATATTCTTAAGCAAACCAGCAAAGGTTAAAACAGCATTAACATTGATGACCTGCTTACAAATTGTTTCTCACACAGAAAACAAGGAATTCCCAATACTGTGCTAATTCAATAACTAGAGTAGCTGGGAATCTTGTACTAGATTGTATTTTTACATTAATCAGTGCTGTATCAATCTTACATGTCAAGTACAGAATTGCTAAGGGCTATGCACCATCCATGGACATAACAGAAATGGCAGGTATAATGCATCATATCTTACATACTAATAAAAATACTGACTGCTATGCTTTATAAGGTCATGCCTTACCGTGGCCTCTCAACAAAAAAAGCTTAATGCAACACTGGTCTCTGCATGATCTTTTTAAGTCAGACTTAATGAGGAGGAATCACAATTAATGGTTTTCTACAAACCAATGGATCACAAGTGACAGGAGCTTATTCACAATTTATGAAGACCTGATTTTTCCTCTTGGTGGGAAGGGGACAAGAAAATTGCAAAGTGATAATGAAAAACAACTATTACACAGAATATGGTAATGCAGGTTTACAATCAGAACACACAGGCTTGCCCATTGTGAGGGACTAACGAGCGGCAAGCCTGCAGCTCCAACAGGGATGAGATTTAAGGCACAATGACAGAAAAGTACTTCGGGGAGCATTTGTGAGTAAATCACTGCTGTTTAAAATGGCCTATATAGGGCATCTTTCTGTATGATTTGTGGTTTGAACTATGAATCAGAAAAGACAGGGAGGAAAGGTGCATGATGGGGGAGCGCTGAGCAGGGAGGCAGACATTCTCCTGCCAGTCTAGCAACAAATCAGCCATGTTATCATAAGCTCCTGCAACTCTCAGTACCCAGGTTTCAAAATAAGTCTTATTCCAAATACAACTCAAACCTAACTTGTAGGTCTAAAAGCTCATGACCACCTGTAGCCCAAGCTTCAGGAGCTGCAGGCCCTTGGCCTTTTCTAGTTTTACCTTTAGAGTGCAAAATCCTACAAAGGCTCGCATTTATACCTTTGGGCATGTATACAGTTGTCCCTGTCTTGACACAGGTTGCCCCTTTTTAGAAGAAGGGGTAATGTAGAGAAATAAGATGTTCTCCTATTTAATCTCCTGGAGAAAACACAGGGCAGACATTTTCATAGGCAGTCTGAAAATCTCTAACTCTCATTTATAAGTCACCTTTATGCAGCACGTGCTGCCAGTTCTTACATCTGCTTAAGGCATGAAACCCCTCCACTAGGCAGGACTTCAGTCGGTAATGCTAAAGTTCCAGGTGCCTTCCTGTGGTCTGGGTTTATAGTTCACATGAAGGAAGTTCTGAAAGAAAACCTCTTCTATTTACTTTCTCTGGTCCAACTATTCTTTGACTCTCAGCCTCAAGTTTGGCAAGAAGTATGAAGAGGTTCCAGTCCAAGCTAGCCAGCACAGCCATCTTCAAATCCACCTTCAGAGAAGCTGGGATGAAGCACTCAAATCAACAGAAAGAAAATGGAGAACACTAGCCTCTAGACCAGGACCTACCAACGAGCAGTATCAAAGCAACAAGCTCCACTTCCTCTTCCCAACCTTGCAACAGTACTGTGCCTCTCTGGATCACAGTAATTTTAGATTCCTAAATTGCACATAAATTGCAAGTCCCCAGGAGACATCACTGCCACCTGCAATAGGTTGCACAGTCACTCCTAGACCAGCAGAACAGTGCCCAAGTTGCTCAGTGGCTCAAACCTTCAACTTCTTTGGCTCATGAAGATCTCCTGTGTGTCAGAAAAGCAAGATGACATCCTTCATCCACTTCAGCTTGAAAAAGGAAAGTACCAATGGGTGTATACTGCTAGATATTAGTAACTATATAGGACAAGCAGAAGTTCACACAGACTGAACAGTACCACTACCCGCACCAGCTATCACAATTAGAGAATTAACCCTGCTAGTTTAGTAGTGACACCTCACACAAAGGGATGAATCCAAGTGAACAGCAATATCCACAGGCTCTTCCCCTCCCTGCCCATGCCACTTATGAAGGAGAAAAGCTTGGTGCTACAAAGACTGCCTGCCATCAAACACAGGAGCAGCAGCAGCTGAGGTGCCTGCACCCTGCCACCCTGGAGAGCAGCATGGGATGCCTGGCTCTGGAAGAAGCGAGGCATGGTATTATGAAGGGTTTGAATCAAGGCACTCAATAAATCATGTTTTGCTTGCTTACTGCTAGAGAACATGTCCTTTTGCAGCAGAGGGCAGAGAGAGAAAAACTAAGGCTTCATAGTGGCAAAAAAGTAAAACCAGGAATGAGCTTGGAAGGGCTTTGCTTGTGATACACCAATATGAGAACACTGGTGTCAGATTGAGCATCACTGGAGAAGGGAAGTAGTCATAGAAGCCCACTCCCCTCCTCTTCTTCCCCTTCCCCCTGAAAAACTTTTAGCACCTAAAGCTAAATGTGTTTTCCATCTTAACATTTTGGTTAAGCAAACCTTCTGATTGCTTTCCCTGTCACAGCCACTTACCAGGGAGATACAAATGCAGGCAGAGTGATGAAACCTGGCACAATAATTCCAGCTATGACACAGACTGTGCACTCTTAGATTAATTATTGAATTGGAGTGATTAGTTACAAAGAGAGCTCCTGTTTTCCTTCTGCAGCAATACATGCAGAGCGGAGCAGGCAGCTGGTGACATCAAAAGGCCTGGTCGGCACATCTGATTTTCTCCTTGCATCTGCATAAGTCCACCTATTCAGATTTATATTGGTGTGGAACAGGGAATAATCAAAGCCAGTGTGTGCTATTTGAGTTAGGGCAGAAAATGTCAGCAACCTTAATCTTTATAAGAAATCAATCAAGCAGGGCTTTAATGTAGTCTTGATGTTATACCTGAATCTGCTATTGCATAATGATAGATGCATGGTAGGTAACATAGCTTGAAAGCAGGGAAGAGATAATTGAAATACACGTGTAAACTATTACACTATTACTCCCTGCAGGGCACGCAGGGGGAGCAGCAGCAGGATGGATTCCAGGTGGAGGAGCTCCTGGAACCTGAACTGCCCACTTAGCAAGGGAAAGCAGAACAATACCCCTCAGTTACAGATGTAAAAGAACCCAAGCAAAATAAAAATACAGATGCACACAGCATAAAGGCACAAAATAAGAGCTGTGAGACAGCAGTAACACAGATCAGATCCTGGCTAGGACCCTACAGCTAACAAGATACTTTAGCTAGACTGATAGTGGCAGAGGGCAGAGGAGAAGGATGGAGAGAGCAAAGGAGAGGTGCAAAGTGTTGGCAGACACAGCATCAGCCATGCCCTGTCCTGACCTAATCCCATCTTTTGTTGCTAAAAGTCTGCAAGTGACCCTAAGGTCCACATAGTCCAAACAAAGCCAGTGCTGCACAGACCCCACACAGCCACACACACCTTTGCAGCATGAAGTGCACAAGCTGAGCCAAACAGACTGCAATGGGAATGCTGGTTTGCTGCGTAGAGCCTCCAGGATGATTGCCCACAGAAACAAAACCATCAGTAAAATTTATGCAGCAGCCTAATGGCTTCTCAATAGCTGCAAGAGCATAAAACCACCTTTAAAACCCTCAACGCACCTTCTACTGCAACGCATCTGAAGATTAAGCCCTATTCAATTTTTACTCACATGCTTATTTTTGCCTCTGATATGTGAGGATAGGAACTTAAGTCATCCCATGTAAAGCTCAGGAAACAACTGGAAAGCGGATCGGTTCACAGGGGCCTATTTGGCATGGATTAGCTATTGTGCCTAATTGTTAAAAGTGATAGAAAATGGGACTGCATCTCTTCATAGAGAGATGTCAGAGATGTCCTTAGTTATGAATGAATACTCAGTATGAGAAATAAAGCCAGAACATTTCATATAAACACACTGATGCACAAATGGTGAACTTGCAAATCTGTGTGCTCAGTGTAATGCTATAGAAAGTAATATAGCAGATGTAATTAATCTTGGTTATAAACGCACAAAAAGCCCATGCAACTAGCCACCAGCCACAGCATATGGTCAGCTCACAGTTGTGATTTTCTCCCCCATGCTACTGGTCCAAATGGATTTTGTTCCATGCTTCCTCCAGTCCTGGCCAGTTCCAATAAACCATGGATATATAATTGAAGTCTTACAAACAGTCATTCCTGTTTGACAGCAGGTTTGTTTCTGCTTTACATTCTGAATGGGAAATAAAGCTGAACGACACCGCAAATGATGACATCAGCATTAATACAGCCTCAAATGCAGGTTATGTATAAAACATCCCTTCAGCAGTTCCCCAAACCATTGCTATCTTTCCTGGCCTCCAACTGAAATGTTGTAGCCAGAAAAGATTAGCTTCACATAATATACTTGAGAAAGTGACTTCTGGAGATGTTTTGCTCCAGTGATAGCTTGGAGCTGTATACGCTGTATGTAAATCCCTGACACAAGGGGACTGAAACGCTACAAACCGAGCTGCCACCTGCTCCTGCCTCCCACCACAGAACTAATGCAGCTCTCCCAACACTCATTTCTGTCCTGCACCTTCACTTTTTCCCACCCTTCAGAGAGCAGCTACATGTAAAACAAAGGGAGGCTGCCCTACTCCTCCCCAGGGCTCAGGTGATTCCTGACTGCTGTGCTGCAAGGTGGGTGCCCCATGGGGTCTGGTTGCATGCATTGTAAGCACGCAGATGGACCCACGGGGCAGCAGGGGATCCAATGTACAGCCCATCACAGGCTGAGTGGAACAAGCAAGTCCTTTTTGGGGACCACTGGCACATTTAACCTGAAGATGTTCTGTATTTGTAGCATCAAAGCGCTTTCATCGAGACCTGTGCTATTGATGTGCACATGGTTCTCATTAGTAAGGAATGGTTTGGGCTCTATGAAGAGATTAACTTTGGTGAACTTGCTCATTGGGTAAAAAACAACTTTCAGATGCAGAACTTCTGTGATCCTTACTTACCCAGGATGAGTTTATGATATGAAATAAACCAGTTGCAAAAATCAGTCTTCTTGCAAACTCTGGGAGTGAATGGCAATAAAGGCCATACTCATCAAAGGTTAGTGCTCAGAGTGAAGGAGTCCATATGGCTTTAGACTGGATGCTGAGGGGAGAGCAGGGGGAGAAAGAAGGGGGGAGGAAGAAGAAAATTTCATTGAGGCCAAAAGCCATGAGAGCTGCTGAACATTTGAACAAGAGCATTGCATCAGGAGGCTTGAATGCTATTTCCAGAGATAAGTCCAACAGACAGTGACTTGGTCAAATGCTGAAGGGAGAGAGTACGTCTCCTAACACATCTGGTACTGCATTTACCATGCTCTCTAGAATGCCTGAAGAAGGCAGATGAACATGCAAACGGAACAATCAAAAGAATCATTGAATCATAGAATAGTCAGGGTTGGAAAGGACCTTAAGATCATCCAGTTTGAACCCCCCTGCCATAAGCAAGGACACCTCACACTAAACCATGGCACCAAAGGCTTCATCCAGCCTGGCCTTGAACACTGCCAGGGATGGAGCACTCAGGTCAAAACTGGGAATATTTAATTTCAAAGTATTTGCACCTTGTTATGTGTATATTTCACATAGCTGTTCTTCAAGAACTACTGAGTATTGCATTGGTGCGAGACCCAGCACAAAACACTCAGTAGATTTATTCCAGTCAGGAAGAGCTTTAGTGCCCTGGAAGGTTTGCCCAGTTATTCCAAAGTCAGGTAATCCCTAGCTTGTACAAGGGTGGAAATCTTACCACTACAGAAAATGGAATTTTGAAATTCTTGATATTTAAAGTCAGCATTAAAGAGAACCATTGAGTTATGTAAAAATGAAGTGTGCCAACAAGACGAGACAGAAACTTGTGAGGAGTCAACTGAAATATAAATGTATATTTACATAGGTACTGGGCAAAAAGACTTCAGGAAGAAATAGCTGTTTCTTGCTGACCAAGGATAAAGAAAAATAGAAGACAGAAAAAGGGACTTCAGCCCCTCTCTCTGAGAACTATTGCGCATTTCCGTGGGAGCTGCTCAGCACTTGTAGCTGCTACCTGCATAACAGCACTGCACGTTGCCTACAGTTTGCCAGCAGTCCAGTACATACCTGGCTGCTCAGCAGGAGATGGGGATTAAGTGAGAGAATGAGCCAGTGCCCCCAGCGCATGAACTGAGGATCATAGTGCAGTTTAGCTGGCATTCGCACCAGACCTGCCCATATATCACAGAGAGAAAAAAATAAAGCGTCAGTATCACGGAGAGATTTATAAATGGTGAGGTTTAGTTACAGCACATTGAGTCTGTGTCTGCATCTTATCAAATTGGGGCCGAATTATGCCAGAGATCTCAAGTCTAAGGCAAGGCACGCGGAACAGACATGCTATTCATTTGCGTCCAGGGCTCAAAGGAGAGGGCCAGATGTGGGAGGTAAGGTGAAGTATCATTTAACCATGGATGTTAAATCCAGATCTTAAAGTGTACCAGGGGAAAAACACAAGCTAACAAACCCATCTGTTGTTGTTGGTTAACTTGATTACAGCCTTACCTCAACATAGAAGAAATTCCAGTGTGCTGAGCAGCTTCTTACTGTGATGGAGCCAACTGCATCCCTGAGCTTACCCAAGAGGTGAGGGGAATGCTGCATACAACTACATGCTGCGAGATAACTGATCACATTTTCTCCCTACCAGCACATGCTGTACAACCGAAACAAGCTCTAAGTTGGCAGAACCGGTGTTCAGGAAAGCTTGCAGCACAGTATCAGACTGCCCACAGCGTCCTTACACTTCCTCGTGCTGAAGCAGAACGAAAGTTGTTCCAAAGACAGAAAATGTCAGTTTAAAATATTCCTGTGAGAATCTGGCACCAGCTACCTTGCTTAGCGTTTTCACTGTAAATTAATTAGCTCTTCCACAGACACATTTGTTATTTATAACACTTTCCTCTGTGATATTGATGCTGACTTCTTCCTGCCTAAATATTAGATGCCATCTGTGGGTTCCCTGTTGTTTCACCCACAAGTCAAACAAACCACAACAGAAAGCACTGCTATCAGTGCACTCAGCGACGGAGCTGGTGGTATATTTTACACTTGACAATATATAAGGGACAACATGTATATGCAAGAAAACCCCCCACATAAAACAACCTAAAAGAAATGCACAAGTAGCTGTGCTGCACTTCCTTGAGAAAAGGATGTTGACCCACCTTTCCCCCAACACTGAAGGTTTCTCATGCCCTAAACACAGTGATGCATACAGCCTCTCCATCTTTATCTTCCACTAAAGAAGCCATTAAGAAGCTGAACCCAAACACCACCTGCAGCAAAGTCTTTAGAAGAACACCCCATGCAAGCTTTCAGCACTCTGAAGCCAACTGGAAAGCAAACCATCATGGAGGAATCTTGCAATTAAAAATAATACTCAGTTTCTCAACAAATCCTGTGGGGAAACAGAATTTCCTGCCTTTTCCACCCAACTCTTTCTGTCCTCCCATCTCATATCAGCTGCAGACTTTGCCCATTCCTGAGTAACAAGCCTGTGCAGGTTCATTGCACCCTGCCTGATGGACTTTCTTCTTGTGGCTACTGCCAGTCTCCCTCAGCTCACTGTCAGTGAGCTGCTCCACAGCCTGCTCTGGAAAGCTTTGGTTGGTGGGTTGGAGTTCAGATTTGGGGTTTTTTCATTTATGTTTTCTCTTTAAAGATATCAGACTCATAGTGATTCCTAATGACATGTTCCTAAAAACATGCTTGGAAGAGACACAGATATTTTAAGATCTTTTTCAGCTTTGTCATTCCCTCCCTTTCTTTTACAATAACATGCAGCTCTTCTATAGCACTTTCAGAAACAAAACTTAAAGGACTGTGAAATGATGATAATGTTATGCATAGGGAAGCGAAATGAGTTGTGAAAAACCACACAACAGACTATAGTCAAGTCAGGAAACTTCACATGCCCAAGACCTAACTGCTGCTTTCTTCATGGGCCTGTTCTGCTTCTTCATAAGGGCTTCAACTTATGAATAAAATGCAGAATAAATATGGGTTATGGGAAGCAAAATGATAGATGGAAAAAATACTTGAAATCTTTGCTTTAATCCCAAAAGGCGGAGCTGCCACCTCATAATAAATTTCTTGTAACCCCCTACAGATAAATGACATTTAAACTTACCAACAAAACCAACCCAAAACCAAATTTCAGCTGGGAATAGGTAGCCGGTATGCTTCAGCTGGAAGCCTGAAACAGCTGTATAAAATTCTCCTCCCCTCTGAGAATCTAATTTAGTGCTACCTTTAGAAATACGTTGAATAAGAGTCCTGATCCCTCTTAAAAATAGAACGTACAAATTAAAGAATAAAAATCAATCTCAAACATTGGAAGGTCTATGGCTCATGAGAGGGTACACGGGAGAGGGGCAGGAAAAACAGGCCAGGAGGCAGTAAAAAGCGGTGTGAAAGGGGTGCACCTGAAGAACATGCATTTCTCTGCAGTGGCTTGCAGACTCCAGAGAGTGGAGAGCCCTGCATGATGAATCCATGAGATTGTTGCTCAAGCAACTGCAGAAATAAGTGTTACGCACTAAAAAGAGTATGAAGAAGTTTCAGGGGAAAAGCTGTTGTCAGTCTAGATTTCTTTTTCCTCTAGGTATAGTACAGTAGAAAAAGGAACTTCAGCCTTTATGCATTCTTATCAACATTTAAGGTGTCCTTATATACCATGCATTAATACTTCACACATTCAAGATGCGTGGAAGTGTTCCTATACCACAAACGTTTTCCCTTTGGCAGAAACTGTTGGAAATGTGAATTACCTCAGACCAATTACTAAATTAGTAATTATTTCTCTATGATATATTTTCATAAAGCTTCATACAGGACCCAAAGATCTATTTCATTTGGTGGTGCATATAACCAAAACTAAACCCCAGTGCCCACACTATCAACAGTCTGAACTCAGTTACATTAATATTGATAAGTTTTCCCCTTCACATCACTGTTTCAGGTTTAGCTCCAGAGAGAAAACAACAAAAAAACATCTTGACCAAACATCCTTACACATCTTGGAAAACAATTGACCTGCTTTATGCCTCCTAGTGTCTCACAACACCAATTCTCAGTTATAATCAGTTTTTCATCTTGGCTAACACACCATGAAGATCACTAGCCAGCTAATTGTACCTGTTTCTCTGTTTCTAAAACTTAGAAGTTGGCCAAATGCCTTCTAACCCTTGCACAAGCAAACTCCAACAGTAGAAGAAAGTAAAAGTGGAATACAGTCCAGTGATTTGTTTTCTATTACTACAGAGCATCTCCTCCTATACAAGTTTTAGCAGGAAGTGATTTAGTGATTACATACAACCCAAGTTAAAAGCAATGAGTATTCGGAGGGCAGGAAAAGTGAGGGAGGGACAAGGAAGACAAGGAAATATGGCACAAATAGAAAAACAAGTGGGGGGAGGGGGGGGAAGCAAAAGGAAAAAAGACATACAAGAAGAAACTGAAAAATCAGGAAGGAAAACACATTAAAAGGCAAATAAAAAAATCAATTCCCTTGATACAAAAATATTTTATGTATTATATGTNTGTGTGTGTGGGGGGGGGGAAAGCAAAAGGAAAAAAGACATAAAAGAAGAAACTGAAAAATCAGGAAGGAAAACACATTAAAAGGCAAATAAAAAAATCAATTCCCTTGATACAAAAATATTTTATGTATTATATGTGCACAGGTCTTGTATTTACACAAAGAAGAGATGCAGTAAGAACCAAGGGAAAATTAAATGCTAAGTTTGCCCCTAGTCATCTATAGTGGAATGAAGATTCTAACATAACTCTTCTAATGCAGTGGACATACCAGAGTCACTTACTGATATTAAGCTTGTTTTATCATGTTAGGACTCTTTCTGTGGAAAACAGTTTCATCATGAGAACAGACCCAATAATTACATACAGGTCTTCCCCTGTCTGTGTGATAAAGTACTAGCAATGCCTAGATTTAGCTTGGTGTATGTCTAGCAGAACATCAAAAAGGACTGAGTGCCTACCGGGTCTCCTAGAAGTCCTTAGTTTCTAAATTGGGAAAGCACTAAGTATGAATAAGAGTGAAATGATGGATCTGAGCAACTATTCTTTTGACATTTATGCTAAAGGTTCCTCTAGAAACAGTTTACATCCAGGCAACTAGTCTTACCAGTGCCCATAGCTTGCTAATCAAATTAGAAAGCTTGAGACATTAGGGTCAAGTGACCAGCCACACAATGATTAAAGACAGTAATCAAGAAATCGAAACTAATTAGTACCTAAACCTATTAAAATGGCTTAGAAATAAATTATTCCTACATGAATTTATGTCCAATTCTGAAAAGTAATAGTAGTTTCAAAAACTGGTTGGTACAAGTCTCAATATTCCCAAGCAGAATAAAGCACACTGGGTTTCACTGGGGCACAGCAGAACATGGGGGAAAAAAGCCTGACTCCAACTCAGCCTTTTCAGGTGAAGAAGCAGATTTTGAAGGGTCAAGTGTCACAGGGCTTGAATAGTCTTGCATTAAATTTATGGTTAAGTCATGCTCATGGGAGCAAGAGTACATCTTAAAGAGCACATCTTAAAGAGCACATCCTAACTTCAAGAAATTTTACTCTTATACATAAGAGCTATAAAAATAATTGTTTTCAGAAGTTCTGAGGTGCCAAAAGGGAAAACTCTAAAGAACAGGTAAACTCAGTTCACAGGTATTGGAAAACCTCAGTCTGAGACTGTGGTTCGTGTGAACACCCTGGAAGCTGAGGTACCCTTTTGGGCTGGTTTAGTACACAGACCTGGATGAGGTGCCACCAAATTTCTAGTCTTTACTAGTGGAAATACTGCAAACCTTCATCATGGCATTTCAGCACATTTGTATTTAGTCTCCATTAAAAGCAAAAAATGGAGATGAGCATAAAAATTGCAACTTGTGGAGAAGAGAGAAACCTCATCCAACTCTTCTATATGCCAAATTCAATTCTGATTTCACTTCAGAAAAGGAGTTTGACTTGTTTTTATTATGAACATGAATACAAAGAGATTTATGCATTCACTGTATATGTTATGCACGTGTAAAGACAATGCTTTGGAGACAACACTTCTAAGTATGAAATTAAGCACATTATTCTTCCCATAGCTGAGGTTTTCTTGCTATCCCAATCTCTACCGAAGCACATTTGCTTGCATTTCTAAACACCTTACTTCAAAGTGCAGTTACAGATTCTTCTCATGGGAACAAGAAACATGACAATAAGAGTAACTGGATAATCAAGAGTCATAATATAGCAAGTATTTTTTAAATTCAGAAATTAATGGTTTGATGATTATAGTAAAAAGAAAACCAGAAAGATTCCCCTTTTTTTTCAAGCCATAGTTATTCAGCTCCAGCCCTTTGCACTCTGGTCTACTTCTGTGGCTGCAGCTTCATCCCAAGTTGTAGAAAAAGGAATTTGCTCTCCTATTCCATAATGCAAACTTAGCTACCCAGTGCCTACTATATGCTACACAAACGCAAACATAACCTCTTTTGATGCAGCAAGAAATAAAAGAATTAATTTTTGGAGTTCTTTCCCTTTGGAAAGCTTATAAAAGAAAATACCTGTGAAAGCAGCATCCTCACTTGAAGGATGTAGGAGGCAAGGTGCTCCTACTCATCATGCAAGCAGAAACTACTCCAAGGGAAGCTGTGGCCAAGAACATTATACTTTGTTATGTGAACTCCAGCTATGCTCAGGCCACCTTTTCTTCTTGTAAACACCACTAAGCCCAGTAATTGGTGGTGAAGGTGTTTCGATTTCGTGTTGTTTCTTCGGTTTTTGTTTGAGAGGGAAATGCCAATTTTGATTTTTATATAAACCCGTTTGTTGGAATCAGTCTTGGATGACCCTTTTGCAACTCTATCAACTCAAATATAGCTAAGGATACATGAGATACTGGGGCTATCATTGTCTGTCATAATTCGTGATTGCAACTGAATGAGCTGATTTTTGAAAGAGCAGCCTCCTTTCCATGGCAGGTTATATGCTGGTTTTAAAGATCATGCTTAAAAACTAATGCTGAAAAATACATCTCAAAGAAAGAGCAGGAACAGAACTTCTCATTCCCTATCTCCACACTCTTGTTTAGGAAGTTTAAATATGTGATTTTTGCTTAAGTGAATGAAAAAGTATGCCCCTTTTCAAACTTTAATCCTTTCTTTCTTACTTACACCACTCCTTACTATTTTTCATCTGCTCACTCAATTTTTACCTCAGTTTGTTCACTAGTTCTCTGTGCCTTCTTTATCTATTCTTTCCCCTACAAAACCACATTAGTTCTTCCAGAGCTATGGCTGCAGCAGCAGCATCTCACACCCACTTTGATGGCCCTTCTCCAGTCATTCACTTGCTCTGGAGCAAATGCTGGAGCTCAGTACAAAAAGAACCATCTGGTGCATGTTAAATGAGCTTAGATACTGAGAATGTAATTTTTAACCATACTGGACTATTCCAGTCATAAAAGTGTGAAGCAAAGAGAACACCAGCTGCAGATTCTGTTTAAGACTTCAGAGGATTCAATCTGCATCACTGCCTGAAGCGAGTGCACTGCAGAGGTTCAGTTCCCTGAGGAGGCAGAGCTGCTCTGGTTGATGGGAGAAGGCAGCCCCGGCTTTGGTCCAGATAAGGGTAGGAACACATCTGGAGTGAGAGGCAGGAGAAGCATTACTCTGCACTGCTGACTCCTTCAATAGGGCAGGGAACCTCCAACTCACCTTTGCAGGTGCCTGCTCACGCCAGTGGTTTTAACTACCAAGATTACCAAAAATCCACCCCAGTAAGTGGCTTTCTGCAAGTGCATCATGAACCACACAGAACAGGACACAACTCTGCCTGCTGCCTTGCACAGAAAAGGGGTTAATAAAGATGACATGCATAGCACACTTCTCAGTGTTACGTGAGAAAGGCAGAGCGTCTGGCAGTAATTCAATTTGAGCCTGTTATGTTTCTAAACGTGTATGTTTCTTGAGGTTTGGCCACCAAATGTACTCTCATTATCATAGCTTCCTGGCATTCTCTAGTCCCTGCGAGCTATTTTCCCTGGATGTATTGTGCTCTTTGCAGCAGTAGCAGCTGCTGATAGTCACCTGGATGCATTTGTCAGGGCAGAGCATCTGAACACCATTTCAATCATTTATTCAGGATAAACAGTACTACGCAACCCCAAATCTCTCCACTTCTCATTGCTTATGTTAAACCTTCAGTCACTCTCATTACTGTGCTGTAAGGACATGCAAGTCAATTGCTTGTTAGCATTGAATATGTTAATTTGGCTCTGCTATGAAACAAACCCAATCCTATCAAAAACAACAATAAAAAAGTCAAAATCACATTGAAGCAGTTACAGAAAGTTCCCCATGTGATGAAGAAGGCACCGTCCTTCATTTCCACCTCTATCATTAGTTACACATGTGGGATTTTAAAATATTTTTCCATGATCATGGACTATAAGCCCTGGGAAAACAAAATACCTGGGGGAGGGAGAGGAATTTGCTGAGGAACATTTCCCTAACAGTAGTTTTTTCATCCACTGATTTACAAGCCACTGATTTACAAGCTGTGAATGAATAGTAGCCTTCAACAACAGGAAGCCATGCCATTGAGAAACCCTATAGTGTCAGGTGGAGCCTGGAGACAAGCCTGTCTGCTAGCAGGGAAATTCACTCCAGGAGCCTCCTGTAATCAGAGCTGTTAACCAGAAGGAAATGTCTTCAGTACTCTTACATGGCCCTTAATCAGATACTGACAGAGTCCCTTTGATCAATGCATTTTCAAAACGAGGGTAACTGCAGTTTACAGTATGTCTACACAGATTTCACAGCCAGTTCCCAATGTGCACAGTCAGAGGAATTACTCTGACTTCACCTTCTGCTCTCCTTTTCTTTTGCTGTCTCAGAAGACGGAGTCAAAGAGACGTAGGAATTAGCAGCACAGAGCACCGTGGATGCTTAATGGCTTTGCCGGTCCCCCGCACGCGGCAGGGAGGCAACCTTCACTTGCGTGTCTCAGCATTTTACAGCCTTGGGGATGAGGCAGAAGGAGAGGAAACACATTTGGTCAGCTATTTTTGAAGGGCCCAGGCTGATGGGGAGCCAAGGCTGGAGAATCAGACTAAAACAGTCTCCCATACATTTGTTGTGATCTAAACAGGGTTACTGACTTGATACCCTGGAAAACTCAAAGTGAGTTAATCAACTCCTAACCACTAGATGCATAAATACTTGCACTGAATAAAAACAGCTAGCTTTGTCCAGAAGTGTGCAATGCAAAAGGCTACAGCGCTTGGTATAAGAGGAAAAGCGAAGGGAGACAGGTATCAACATTCCCTATTCTTCATTGCAGGGGCATTCCACATCATAAAAGCTGGCACACTCCAGGACTAGTTTCTTCAACTGTATGAGTAATTTGGTAAACCTGAAAGGCTTTTGTGGTTTTACAGTTTGAGGAAGGGGCCTCTGTATCCAATAAGCAGAAGACCCCAACAAGTGGTTCCGCATATTACAGAAGGAAAAGAGTGAAAGAACAACTGGAGACTGGGGGGAAGAGAGATGGTTTTTAGGTCCCACTCCACTAAAAGAATGTGCTGCAAGCAGAGAGAGCATCAAGAAAAACAGGAATATATTAATCAGGCAGTCATTCCCCATCCTCTTACATCACCTGGTTGTACCTAGGTACAGCAGGGGTCCAAAGCAGTGGGTGATCATACATAGCATATGCAGTGAACTGTGCAGCACATATGGTATATACATCGCAGAAACATAAGATAAAAGCTCCCCTGCTGTTCTGTGGCTTTCTTAATAGAGTGCCTATGCACCATCAGGTGAATTAAGAGTAGAGTAGCAGCTTTAACTCTATATTTCCTCACCTCTGTGTTAGAACACTTTTCTTGTTTCATTTAAGCACTTGTTAAGTCACCAAGGAAATGAAGAATGTGATGTTAAGATAGGGTGTAATTTAAATGAAGCCTTCTCAGTTTTATAGTCTTATTACATAGTAAAAAATACCCCACAAAACATATAGGAGATCTATTCCATAACAGATATACATAGTAAGAAGAATAATAGCTATAAATATATGCATAAAACCTGCCTACAAATGTCTTAAAAAGCTGGAAGAATGCTAGTACTGTTGTTCAAGGAACAAGATGAAACCACAGCTAGCACTGACATGCTTTTAAGGGCCGCACACCTCCAACAATAGAGAGAAGATTAGAACATCTGAAAAAGAAATGGCATTTCATTTTGAATTTGGTACTGACCTGTACACAATGTATACCCATTTCATTAGGCATACACCTAATAGGGATAATTGCAGCACCCAGAAACACAGCATTTTGTGAGCGAGATGCCACCTTGGGCTTACTGCTTACCCCTTTCTCTTCCAAATGTACAGGTACCCCACTAAAAAACTAGTGTATCAAAACCACACAGTAACTCCATCTGTTGATCTGGACTAGATATATAGAGAGTTATGATTTTGTTGGTTCTTATTTTTGGTATTTTCCAGAAAGAAAACAACTTTCCCAGAGTCTTCCCCCCCACACCTCCTGCCATACAAGGTATATGGTATGTATGGTATGATCTTGATTTGCCACTAAGTAAATTTTACATTTTCCTTCATGCATAAAGTTGACTTGTCATGCATCCACATGATGTTTCTGGTAGTAATTATGACCTTTTAAGTAACTGTTTCTCTCCTTAAGGCTGATTCTGTCATCCATCTACCATAACCTTTTAATACAGAAATGCTCAGGAAGAGTTTTCTACCTTTTCATGCATTATCCCATGATACCTGAAGAACACCAATAAACCATAAAACCAGTTAGCCACTAATGTTTCCTATTCATTAGTAAAGAATTTTCATCCTTGTTGTCAAGAATCATAGCCAAAAGTTTTATGAGCTATCATAAGACAAAGTAATCCTGTCCTTAGATCTGTGTGTATTTTACATGTTCTCATTCATCCATACATTCCCTTCTTAAGGAAAACATACCCCACCCCAAAGAAATGGTAGGGTGAAATAAAAGGATTCAGCACACACACATAAGAAGGCTTTGCTATTGATAAGTGAATAAACAAGGGCAATTCACCATCAGGAATTTGCAGCTTATAACTCTGCACTGAAATACAGGAGCACCTATCCATCATGCTGTAAGAGACCAGCTTCCTGAAACAGAGCTCTTTGCTGCAGTCTCTCCTCCTCCTCACCTCCCTGTTGAATTCTCAAACCATTGCAGGGCTCATGCTCCTCATCCACTATGAGCAGAGGGAACCAAGGGGAGCCAAGCAGCCCCCACAAAGCCAGTTGTTGAACTGTGGTAGCCAAATGTTCACAATTACTACCTGGCCTCAGCAGGACTAAGGAGCCACTGGGTAGGAGTGATAAAATCCAGAACTCTAACCCATTGTGAGACTCTGTTGCTTCAGTATTTTGGTTCTCACTAATCTTACTAATCTACCAATCTTACTAATAAGATCTTAGGTTAGGGCTTCTCATAAAAAAAGCTGAAAAGAATTGAAGCTCTTCCTTTTCCCTCACCCACGATTTGTGCTTATCCCTTTCACAGTGAAGTGTGCTCCTTCACCTTACCACGATCTCTTTTGCCTTCTTATCTGCAGCATGGACAAGAACATTAAGGATACATGACCATTTCAAAGAAAATAGAGACCAATTCATCACATAAGAAAGCTTACATGTGCAGCTAGATATCTTTCCTCCCTATGCTCATCCCATNTCACAGTGAAGTGTGCTCCTTCACCTTACCACGATCTCTTTTGCCTTCTTATCTGCAGCATGGACAAGAACATTAAGGATACATGACCATTTCAAAGAAAATAGAGACCAATTCATCACATAAGAAAGCTTACATGTGCAGCTAGATATCTTTCCTCCCTATGCTCATCCCATATTATCTTTTATTTCATCCAAACTTCCTGCTGCATAAAGGGAACCAACCCAAAAAGTGGAGAGGGAAGCTTTGATTCAAGTCTTTAGGCAGTTGGGTTACTCCTTGTTAACCAGAGACAGCCAATATGAATTAAAACAGAAAGAGGATCACATTCATGAGCCCCAGTATGGCTTCAGTGAGTTTGGTTAGCCTACAGCTTTGTGCTTGCCCTGGCAGAACTCAAGGGTCTTGAGGAGACAGCAAAGCATGGAAGTGGAAATCCTTCTTACCTGCTGTATGATGGATGTGAGGTATTGGGATGCTGTTGTCCTTGTGGATGTTTATACATGCACAGTTTTTAAGCAAAACATAAACAAGTCAAACCAGTGTGTAAGCCTAAATAGAAGAGCAACCTTGTGTGTTAGCCCATAGATTGAAAGCAGATGTAGGACTTTGCAATTAGGCCTGATTTAAGCTGCCTGAAGTACATAAAAGCAGTTGTTTTGGAAATGAAGGGAGGGACTAGGGTAATGTAAACACAATTTGTCTTCTTGCTGCACATGGCAACAGATTAAAGCAAATGCAAGCAAATTAATCATGGGGCAAAAAAAAAAAAGAGCCATTCTTCAGGGAGGGCACTTAGACACTATCATCCTTCAAACCTGAAATGTTTGAATGTTGCTGTTTCAGAGATTGTATTCTAATTATGCAGATCTGTGACCTGACCAAAAAGGAAGTTCTATGGCTATTGAACACACGCCTCCAAGAACATACAATTAAAGTGACTGTGAATTCATCAGGAAGAAAATACCAATAGGAAGCTTTTGTTTGGGATCTAGCTGTTTTAGAGCATGAATCTTACCTATATTACAGTGGCTTCTAGAAGAAGGTTTCTTGAGTGGAACTTCTGAGAACAAACAATACAAACATTTCTTCGCTGCCCCACACAAGCTGGTTTTGCCCTCCTGCACCATGCAACTGCATAGGGATTCTTGCTGTGGCCAGAGATGCAAAGAGTTTGGGCAAAACAAAAAAGGGCTGATGAGCCCAATGTCTAAAAAGTAGCTTTCCTGTGATACCACCAGTAGTTTTCTTTACTGATGTGGTTTAGTTTTGGGGTGGGGTTGTTTTGTTGGGGTTTTATTTTGACTGAATATTGTAAGGTTTGACAGTATCAGGCTGAAAGGAAGTACATGAAAGGACTTGCATCACTGCAGAGCCACAGAATATGGCTGGGGTTTGGTTTTGGTTTTTCCTTTCCCCCTGTGGTTGCTACATGTAAGACCGAGCACCATCAACTACCTGCTCTGCAAAGGGTGATGTTACATGTTTAACGCCTCAGAAACGTATATGCTCCATTTTAACAAGTAGGAAAATAGCACAACAGCTTCACTGCCATTCCATTAGAATTTTAGAACAGGATAATGAACTAAATATCGCCTTCATTTCAGGTAATTAGAGGCTTGAATGCACTTTAAAATATTAGTGCTTGGTGAATAGTAGAGCATATGCCAGCAAAAATTAATCTCACAGAAGTAGGAAGCGCTCAGAAGGGAGTTTTAGGGTGGTGAGAGCAAGCAACATGTGGCTGTCCCACTTACGCAGGCTCCTTTTGTAGTCAT
>NDXB01004972.1:443-11310 GCA_002631895.1 Agapornis roseicollis
CCCCCCCTTTCATCCCTATTTTTCCCCTCCCGAGGCTATTCCCTAATAGGATTAAAAGGCCGCTGCAGATGACCGAGTGGCATTAGGGGAGCAAGGTTTGGTGCTCACTGACCACGTTGGCCATGCAGACACCGCGGTGGGTGGCTGATGAAGGGACATCCAGGCAGGAGAGCACCCGGATAATGGTTGTCTCCATGCTCCTGGATAACGGAGCATGACAGCCCCAAACCAGCCCTAGTGAGACCCCGCTGCTGGGCTGCCCCAGTTTGGGATACCCCAGGAACACGCTGCCCATCCTGGTCCTATCCCCATAGAGTGTTGGGGGGGAGAGGGGGGGAGGGGATTGATGGCAGGAGGGTCTGAAGTTTTCCTGCTGGGATGGAGCAGGAGGCAGCCTCGGGAGGTCCTAAGGAGGGATCTGGGGTCCCAAGGAGGTGACAGCATCACCCGGGTGGGCTCTTCCCATTGGGATACTGGCTGGGCAGCCTGGGTGATGAATGGGGGGGCAACAGGATGGGAAGATAACAGGATAGGGACGAGCAGGATGGGGACCAGCAGGATGGGGTCATGCCTGCACCTGCTCCCTGCATCCTGCTGATGCTGTGGAGATGTCATCGTTTTGATTTGGTACCCAGATGCTCCTGCTCGGAACAGGCACCAGCCCCATCCCCACCGGTGCCACATCATGCACAGCTCCCGAAGAGCCATGGACCCGCCAGGAATCACAGTGCCTATCCCAGGACACAGCCTGGAATAGCTGGGACAAGGGTCCTGCCAGCAGCAGCAGCCACCGCTGGAGGGGGACAGAACCCCAGGACAGAGCCCAGGACACGCAGTGCCCTGTGTCCGCATCCCACCTCGTCCTCATCCCACCCCGTCTCCTGTCCCATCGCATCCCCTGTCCCAACACATCCCCTGTATCCCCCTAAACTCACCTGAACGATGGCTTTGGAGCCCATCACCTCCAGGACCTGCCCGCTGCGGCTGGTGCCATTGGGCAGCACGAAGTTCACGATCTCGGCATACTGGGCAAACTGGAGGGACCGGGGCAGGGGCAGGGTGAGATGGGGGGGGGGGGGCTTTACTTCTCCCCCTTACCCCCCAGACCCCCTCTTGCAGCCACTGCCCCCCCGGGCAGGAGGAGGCATCGAGGGGAGGACGCTGCCTGTGCCGTGCCTCAGTTTCCCCATCACTGTGGGTGCTGCCCTTGCCCCGAGGGTGCTCTCAGGCTCATCAGGACCTGAGCACTCACAAGTTCAACCCCTTTCCCACCCCTCCACCCCCCGAAGCGGACAGACCCATCCCACTGCCACCACCATTGCCAGAGGGCACCCAGCACCCATGGGTACCAGGGGTACCGACTGATCCCCCCGGTCCCAACCGGGTTGGATGCAGGGGACGCCTCTGCAGCCCTCTGGCTGTGGGGGTAGCATCCATGAGCCAGCCCTGTGCTGTTTTCCATCTCCATCTCCTCCTCCTCGCTCCCAGCCTCAGGAGCCAGCTCGGGCCCTGTGAACTCTGGACTTTAAATCCTCTCTAAAGACCTTTCCATAAAGGACAAGGGAGGGAAGGAAACCACTGCCAGGGCCCGGCTCTTTCATGGAGCTGCTTCATTTCCATCCTGCCCGCTTGGCCTGAACGGGGCCATAGAAACAGCCCCAGGGCAGCACAGCCCCTCGAGGGCCCCTGGGTGCTCAGAGCCCACCCAAGTGAGCCCCCTCAGTCCAGCAGCAGGGACAGGAGGGTGACACCGAGGTGACACCAAAGTGAGAGCTGGCACTGGGGGCATGGGATGGGATGGGGTTTGTGTGGTGTCAGCCAGAGCAGGGTCAATGATGGGGCTGGAGCTCGGGCAGGAGCACAGGGGACAGGGGCTGGAGCTTGGATAAAGGACAAGGGGCAGGGACTGGAGCTTGAAGAGGGGCACAAGACACAGAAGGCAGAGCTTGGACAGTGGCAGAGGGGACAGGGGACAAGGGCTGGAGCTCGGGCAGGGACACAGGGTCCAGCAGGCCCCATGGCCACCCATGCTCTCACATGGCCCCAGGCCTGTGCAATGCAAGCACGAACCCAAGCTGACACAGGGGCTCTGCTGCTGCGGGCCCACGGGAGGGAGCTCAGAGCCGGATGGGACCCCAAGAGGACAGGGCACAGGCTGGCAGCGGGGACCAGAACAAGGGGTCCCCCTCGTCCCCCTCCTGCAGGCAGGGTCCTACCTTCACGTTGTCCAGCACCACCAAGGGCCCGTTGACACCACAAACAGTCTTGTAGGCTGAGGGGAAAGGACACGGTGTGGGGCCAGGGCTGCTCCCACCATCGCCACCCCCAGTTGTTGGGTGCTGGGGCAGGATCCATCCCACCCAGCACCATCCAGTGCTGCTATCCTAGAACCATGGCATGGGTTGGGTGGAAGGGACCTTAAAGCTCCTCCAGCTCCAAGCCCTGCCACGGGCAGGGACCCCTTCCACTGCAGCAGCTTGCTCCAAGCCCCTGGGTCCAACCTGGCCTTGAGCACTGCCAGGGATGGGGCAGCCACAGCTTCTCTGGGCCTCAGCACCCTCGCAGGGTGAGGTGTGCTCCAGAGCAGCCCCATCCGGTCCCCGCCAGCCTGGGTTTGTGCTGGGGATGCCCGTACCCAGGGGCAGAACCTTGCCCTTGGCCCTGATGCACCCATGAGCTTCCCATGGTCCCATCTCTCGAGCTCATTTGCCAATCAGCCTTCTCTCTGGTACCCAGTTATTCCCCCCTCCTGCTGGTCACCATCCACCTCCCTCCTTTTGTCCCCTTTATTCCCAAGGTGTTCATTCCCCTTCCACTTCCCCTCCAGCGCCTTCACAAACGGGGTTTTGTTGGGCTCTTTTCTTCTCTGCCTGCGTCTCCTCTGAGCTCCAGCTCTTGGGAGCCACCCACATGGGATATTGTTCCATGGCCATGGGGATTGGCTCTTGTCCCTGAGCACAGTGATCTGCAGCCCAGCCCTGACGCCTGACAGATCCCTCCATCTCCCTGGCTTTCCTTCTAGTGCACTGACTCATCCCACTGAGGGCGTCTGACCCTCTGGCAGCACTGCTTGGTGCTGTGTGGCTGTGGCACTGGACCATCCCTTCCATCCATCCATCCCTCCCATTCCTCTGTCCATCCATCCTTCCATCCATCCATCCATCCCTCCCATTCCTCTGTCCATCCATCCTTCCATCCATCCCTCCCTCCCATTCCTCTGTCCATCCATCCTTCCATCCATCCTTCCTTCCATCCATCCATCCCTCCCATCCCTCTGTCCATCCATCCTTCCATCCATCCCTCCTTCCATCCATCCCTCCCATTCCCCTGTCCATCCATCCTTCCATCCATCCCTCCCATTCCTCTGTCCATCCATCCTTCCATCCATCCCTCCCTCCCATTCCTCTGTCCATCCATCCTTCCATCCATCCTTCCTTCCATCCATCCATCCCTCCCATTCCTCTGTCCATCCATCCTTCCTTCCATCCATCCCTCCCATTCCCCTGTCCATCCATCCTTCCATCCATCCCTCCCATTCCTCTGTCCATCCATCCTTCCATCCATCCATCCATCCATCCCTCCCATTCCTCTATCCATCCATCCTTCCATCCATCCCTCCCATTCCTCTGTCCATCTATCCTTCCATCCTTCCCTCCTGCCCAACCATCCGTCCATGGACGGGAGGGGGAGCCAGGCGAGCCCGGTGCCAGTACTGGTACCAGAGCCACCATGGCCGGTTGTGTGGTTCCAACACCCTCATCTCTGTGGTTGAATTGGTTCTATCGCGATAGAGAAGGAGATCGCAACAGTGAGCACAAGCGAGAGCCACCAGAGAGGCTCAGGGTTGGGGGGACCAAGGAGGAGCAGAAAGAAGAGAATGAGGAGGAGGGGAGGAGGGGAGAAGGAGGAAGAGGAGAAGGAAGAAGAAGAGGAGGAGAAGGAGGAGGGAAGGAGGAGGAGAAGGAAGAAGAGGAGGAGGAGGGAAGGAGGGGAGAAGGAGGAAGAGGAGAAGGAAGAAGGGGGGAAGGAGGAAGAGGAGAAGGAAGAAGAGGAGGAGGAGAAGGAGAAGAAGAAGGAGGAGGAGAAGGAAGAAGAAGAGGAGGAGGGAAGGAGGGGAGAGGGAGGAAGAGGAGAAGGAAGAAGGGGAGGAGGAGGAGGAGAAGGAGGAAGAGGAGACATATACAACCAAGGGCCTGAGCTGATGCAGATACTTCTCCTAGGTTGCTGAGAGGGGATTGAAAAGACTTCCTTACAGTGCAGGAAGCCACTGAAAACTGTGGGTTGAGAAAAAGACCCATTGCATAATGGGGGAGAAGGCACAAATGGGTTAAAAACCTTTTCTTTCCATTGTCTCCAAGTTTCTTCTTTTTAAAATAACATTGTTTAACTTATCTCCTAATGAAATCATGTTCTCTTTGGCAGCATATATACTGAAGTTTGAATGAGATAGAGAAGATTAGCATGGTTGGGGGTAGTGGGAAGGCTCCACAGTACAGGAAGAATACTGACATACTGGCGCAAGTCCAGCAGCAGACCACCAGACTAGTCAGGGGGCTGGAGCACTGACCCATAAGAAGAAGCTTAGAGAGATGAGTCTATTCAGCTTGGAGAAGAGGAGGCTGAGACCTGACTACTGAAACTATCTGACCTCAGAGTTTAGAGAAGACAGGGCTAGACTGTGCTTGCAGGTGCACAATGATTAGCAATGGACACAAGCTGAAGCATGAGAAGTTCTAATTAAATATGAGAAAAATATTTTACCATGCAGGTGGTGAAATACTGGAATAGAAGATGTGGGCTCTCCATCTTCAGAGACATCAAGGGCTTAACTGGGGATGGCCCTGAGCTACCTGGTCTCATTAGACCTCCTCTTAGCAGGGTGGTGGACTAGGTGACCTCCAGAGGCCCCTTCCAACCTAAATTCTTCTGTGATTCTGTGAAACTTAGATTTCTAGGTTCAAAGAGGTGATGTTTTTAGATATACTTCACCTTAAGGCGCAAGAAGGATCTCTGTGAGAGATAAACTCACCCAAGCTGATTAAAGAAATGTCATGGCATTTTTGTGAATGAAGTTCATGTTTTATACTGCTGTTGGCATTTCAATTACTCCTTATTTACATGTCCTGCAAGACACTGCTATCTTGGGCACTTGATTCAGCAATGTATCTTAAGTACCTTGTGTCTGTTTTACCTCTGTGCCCTGTTTTCAACCCGTAACTTCCATCAACACTAATCCCTATCCAATTGCTTACTCCCTGAGGATTCAAAAGGTTTCTACAGCTAATAATCTATCTGATTGTAGCGTAATGTACCTCAAGAGCTACATAATTTGTTCTCCCTCTCCCATTTTTTTCCCCCCAAAAGGCAATCCTCATCCAGTGCTTAGCTTGTCTTCTAAATTACAAATGGTAGCTACAGAACTGTTAGGTTCCTTACCTGTATATGCACACACACACACATATATCGGACATATCCAATTGTGGGCATTTATTGTCTCAGCTGTGATCATTTATCCATCTCATGCCTTCTGCACTTGCAATGCAGTGATTCAGCAGTGATCCCTTCTTTTGCTGTGCTAACCAGCTGTACCCAGTGTATCTCAGAAGGGCTTTCAAGCTTCATTCTCATTGAGAGCACTTACACAGGAGTACAGTGCCTCCTGCCTTGTTGCATGGGTGGCTTTTTTTTTGTATGCAGGGGATGGCCCTATCACACTAGAAACACTTCTCTCCTGCATACCAAAGCTGACAAAATGTGAGCAGACATATGAGTCACACAAGTTGCCATGCCATCCCTCAGTGCTAGCTTTTGTTATCTACTTTACAAGTAAGAGATTACTCTTAAGCAGAAGTCAGGATTCTGAAGTTCTGGTTTTAGATTTGCCACAGATTCACTTTACAAGACTCAGGCTACTTCATATCCACATCTCAGCTCCACCATATACAGGATGGGTCATACAGTAGCATCACAGCAGAAGCTGTGAAACTTCACATCTACAGAGCTCTTTACAAATATAACCTGCACAAAAATACAAATTAATTTCTGTAACTCCTTAAAAGATGCAGAAACTGGTAATTCCTCTCAGTTTCTCTGCTGGCAAGCAGTAAGGAGTGGCCTCAGTGGCAGAATGCCAAGTCTTTGCACACAATCTATGATCTTAGACAAGCAAGATTCACCAGTTTAATGAGATACTCCAAGTAAGTCAATCATATCATTGCTTTGGCCACTCAGAAGTGTGCTAGGCATTGATTGCAATCACATAGTGTAAGTTATTCTGGCTTGTTCAGTACCTCAAGTAAGCAGCAGTAACTCGTGTGTTTGAACTCTGATACTGGCATTCCCATGCTGTAGTGTGTCAGACATTCAGACAACTGTGCTGATCACATATTTCCTCTTACTTTAATAGGCCCTTCAGGAATGAACAAGCATTCCCTTGTATACCATGGTTCCCATCACTTGATGGTCACACTTAATTAACCACTAGTTTAGTAGAAAGCTGGTTACACTTCATTTCATTAAGTGATTTCATGATCACCAGAGGTACACTGACAGCTCTGTGAACTGAAGCTGTATGAAAAGGGACAGCAGAGACAACAGTAACATTTTGCAGCACTTCCTCATCAGTGATTTCCAGGCAGATTTTCTTGCAGAGCACAGCTAGTTACATTTCCATTCAGCTTTAGCATTTTGTCTCAAGGCTATCTCAGCTTTGAGGTAAGGTAAACCCTCTTTTTTTACTAGTACCTTTAGCAGTGTTGCTTCCTGCATCCTTAAGGTCATAATTTTTATATAAAGTAGATACTAAGAATTTCTTCATCTGTCTTCCCTCCTTTAGGCTTTTCAGCTCATGGTGAGGAAACAAATGTGATTATAAGACAAGATCCCGTTGTTTCCAGAATCAGCTGGAAAACAAGAAAATGTTAAAAGGTTCCACAGGGTGATAAACCAGGCAGTTTAAAAACACTAGGCAATTAATTCCAAAGTATGCAAGCGTCACATGACAGGAAAAACACCACTAATGTTACATACATTAGTATAAACACATAGACATTACAGGGTACCTGTAAAACCATACATTAAAGCTGAATACCACAAAAGCGTTCTCATAATAGTTTATGTGCATTCACAACAATATGTAATGCACAGATGGCTGAATGTTTCTAATGTGAAAGCATTTTTTCTAATTGACAGGAGGAATTTTGTGTGGCTGTACTTCAAGCCTAGATCTAAAATTCAGTCTGCCTAAGTTTTATGCCATATTTCAGTTTAAGAGGGAAAGAAGTGTTTGGAAAACACCATCATAAAGGAGGATGAAAGAGGCACAGATGCAAAGCATAAATCAAAAATAATGTCAGTGATTTGAATTTTGCTGTGAAGCCCTTTGTCACAGAGATTTGTATTCAGAAGTTGTGAAAATTCATAGGCAAACTGTATATCAAATAAAAATAGCATCTTTGCTCTCTCCAGTCTTTAGTTCAAATCATGTTTACCATTCACTATAAGCAGACAAGAAGCAAAACAAAAGTATCTTGTGCCAAAGAGTCAAATGATATGACTCCTTTTTACTGCCATTCCTTGGAGACCTCTTCTATATGAGGATTATGAGAATCACAGATTAATGAAAAGCTTCCTACAAATTTCATCTGGTTTCACTTTCTTAGACATATGCCATTATGATTTGTGATGAGGTGGATTTGTCACTGGAGTCCAGAATATAAGGGAGCCACTTGTTTCAGAAACACACAGATATTATTATTATTCTTCCCAAACACACAGATATTACAAAACAAACAGAAAACCAGCAAACAAAACAAAAAAAACCTCATCTAGCAATGGAACTACATAATAATGTATGGAAAAACGTTGCTTGCCTTCCTCCCCCAACTCACAACACACTTATGAGAAGTTCCATGAGAATTGTGTGAACTTTCTCTTAGAAATTACACTTGTTACTGACAGGGGGCAGGGGAAGCCAATCCCACACTGCTTTTTACAACTGACCTGCACAAAATGTTATGATAAATAGCTTGTCTCCATCTAATGTCTTTCACATATATACTCTTCACAGTAACTATGGTGGTGGATCCATATCACTGTTCCAACTTTAAAGGTGGAGTAAAAGATAATGACAAGCATTTAAGTGACCTGTTCAAAGTTGTGTAACAAGTTACAGATTTCCTGGCTGTCTCCAGCCCTCATACTCTCCAAAGCACTCCCCAGTTACAGTTTGTACTAAGTCATTTAGCCACAGATACTGTAAGCAAAAAGAGATTACATTACTCAGATCTTAGAAGGGTGATACTTTGTGTACTCAACAAGTCAAGGAAAAGGAAATCAGCAACAGGCTTTGAACCCAAAATGCAAATTCATGCAAGGTTATTCAGATTTGGTTATCAAGAGAAGAGATTCTCACTGCCTTAAGGGGAAATCACATGGGGTTTCTAAAATAGATCTCTCGTTCTTCTAGCACACAAACCCTAATTCCTTCAAGAAAAGCTTCACATTTTTCAGGTAGGTGAGGCATAGATCAATAGTGGCAATCTTACTAGTGTACTAATGAACAAAATATTACTAACTCTAACAGGATCTAAATAAACATCCACCTCTGTGTCTCTTGGATGCATGATTTGCAAAGTGTTTCTCACCCTGCGTATGACATATTCCAACTGACCATTTAAAGCCATGAAGTTTTTGGCTTGCTACCTTTTTGTATTGACTGGACACATAAGTTTTAAAGTGCTGTGCATTCTCTGTGGTGCTACAAAAGCAACATTATCAATAATGAAGACAAGATCTAGCAGAGAGAGGAGAAAATCCAACAACTCTTTGATTCATAGGGGACTCAAAGCTGTATGATTTCAAATACCAGAAATTGATTTCCAGAAATTTTGGCAAGTTTTTATAACCAGTAAATTATTACTCGTTTTGCTCGGTGTTCATTAGAACAACATTAGTGGTGGATTCCTTTCACATACATTTGATTTTAACATCCAAATCTGTGGGAATCCCTCTGGCATTTAACAGAACAAAATTTAACATCAATTACAAAGTCATAAAAGGGAATCTAGAAGCTTCTTTACCCAAAAGATTTTTCACATTCATTTATTATCAAACAACACTTTCCAAGGTTTCAAACATTGACTCCAAAATAATGAATTGTTTAATTTGTGCTCAGTTTGGAAATATGCTGCTATATACACAAAAACTACTCCCACAATTTATCATGTTGCTTCCCCATTATTAGAATTTCTCCATACTTCACTGCACATGGACTTAAGATGTTATTGTGTCAGGTGGAAGGAGAGAAAGAGAGCCTATTCTAGGAGCTGCAGAAATTGAAAGAAATGTAGGCAACAGAAAAGCGTGATAAGTCTCTGTCAATGAGAAGTGTGATGGGAACTTGGCAGGAACCCCACAGTCAATACCTTTCTCTTATATCTCTTTCAATTTCTAATACAGATAGGCCAATAAGAAGGGCAGATCCCTTGCTCTTTTCAGTTGCCAACCTCTCTCAAGGTAGTACTTCCTCTCAGTTAAACATATATATTTCAACATAAAAAAAAGCTGATATGTAAAGATTTTCCTTCTTAACAGGCAGATACTCAAAGGTTGAAGATTTAGTTTGCACTAAAAGGTTTTACCAGTGTAACTGCTGCTAATGATCATTACATTGTTTTGATTGAGAGGTATAGACGCAGTGTGACAGAATCGTTCTTAACATCCATCCTTCTCGTCTGATTGCACATCTTTGATAAACCTATCAATTCTTATTTTGTGTCACAAGCATTTAAATTAATGAATTCTGCAGTCACCAAACAGCTGAAGAGATACAGCTCTGGGTTAGAATCCTGAATGTCTAGCTACAAAAGCTTTTAAGCATCTCTTCTCCAGAGAGGATCAAGTAGAAAAGCTCTGATTATATTTTCCTGTAGAAGAACATGGGCTCAAAAGGAAGTGACAAATTCTAAGAACACATCCATGGCCTTGAATCCAGGGGCTGCTCACCCACATCAGGACTCTGTGGTGCCAGCTGGAGCCTGAGCCTCTTCTCCAGTGGGTAAGGCATCAGGTCCTTCCTGGTGATTACCCCAACCACTTGGTTCTGTGGATCAACAACAGTGAGGTGGCGCAGCCCCAGGGTGCGAAAGATGATGTAGGTGCGTTGCAGCGAGAAATGAGCTTGGACTGACATTGCAGATCTGTTTATGTATGGCTCCTGTAAGGCAAAGAGAGAAGACATAGGGAGAACACAAAGGCAGGGGTGCATCCCTGCCACAGGGGTGGGAAGGAGAGGCAGAGGAAGGAGGCCAGAGAGAGTGGTTTCATGCTTGAAGGACAGGAGTCAGTAAGAACATTAGTTCTTCTCTCTTTGTTCTCCATCCCCAGTTATACCTAAACCATCAGGAAATACCATAGGAAAAAAAAAAAATTCCTGAACCATCAGGTTCACTATCACAAACTGGAATGTAACCAGATCTCACAGGCTAGACAAGCAAAGTTGAGTTCCATTGGTATGGTCTGAGTTTTTACTTGGAAATAGTCAGTGACCCCAGTGTTTATTAAGTCTAAAGGTATTTTATAGCTNCAGCACCATGGGCACCCCAGGTACCTCAAACACCCCAAGCATCCCCAGTACTTCAGGTACCTTGGGCACCCCAGGCATTCCAAGCACCCTGAGCACCCCAAAGCACCCCAAGTATCCTTGGTACTCCATGCACCCCCAGCACCATGGGCACCCCGGGTACCTGAAACACCCCAAGCACCCCCAGCACCCCAGGCATCCCAAGCACCCTGAGCACCCCATGTGTCCCAGGCACCCTGAGCATCCCAAGTGTCCCAGGCACCCTGAGCACCCCAAGTGTCCCAA
>NDXB01004975.1:232-22658 GCA_002631895.1 Agapornis roseicollis
TCTTCCCTTGTTTTCTTTGTCATTGTTATTTTTGTTGGTGATAGCGATAGTGATTTGTGTTGTACCTTGGTTACTGGACTGTTGTTATCTGACCAGTGGGAGTTCTTCGGCCCATCTTCCCTCCCACTCCTCCGGGAGCAGGGAGGAAAGAGGGGGGGGGTTGAGTGGGTGAACGTGCTGCCTGGCTGGGTTCAAACTACAACAAATACAAAGACTGTTTAGCAATAATTGAAAACATCAGTGTGTTATCAACATCATTCGCATACTAAATCCAAAACACAACACTATACCAGCTACTGGGAAGAAAGAAAATTAACTCTATCCCTGCCCAAACCAGAAAAATAAATAAGATAATTGAACAAGGAAGGAACAACAGTTCTTCTTTGGTGGAGCAAACTGCATTTCTTGAGCCCTGAAATCCCTTTGCCTTCCCTTCTCCTATGCCTGCTATCCATTGCAGGTCATTAAGTATACAGTTCCCTCTCAGTAGCTAATGAGACTTAAATAAACATACCGAGAAACAAACATGGCCTCTACAGTTGCTGATTCTGGTCTCAATTACGCTGGTGTAAATCTGGAACGCCATCACTGCTCACTGTTGAATTACTCTAGATTGATATCAGAGCTGAATTTAGCCCATAGAGTTCATGTTTTTAACCAACTGGAATTTTATCACTGCGATTTAAGCCATTTTAAAAGCCCAAATACAGAAATAGTTTAGCAGATCAAGTTTCATACCTAGGTTTTTTTTTTTTTTGTTTGCTTGTTTGTTTGGTTTTTTGGGTATCTCTTTGCATACTGCAACTCTAGCTATATTTTTGTCTGTTTATAAACCTTACCCTTCCAATAGTCAGGAACTGATAACATTGTACTGATAAACAATAAGATAACATTACATATTATAATTAGAAGATCAATGTTTCTTTTCTTAGAGAAAGCCCTTTAACTCTGCCCTTGAATTTTTTCATTTTTGGCTGCAAGTAGCGTGCAGCCCAAGTTTTTAAACACAGTTTAAGATTTAGTTCATGATAAAAATAGAGTGATTTGATGGATGGAAGCAAACCTTCAGCTAGTCAATGGTAAAAAGTACTGTTTTCTTCTATAAAATGGCACATGTAGTGCCAGACATACTACGATCACATCACCAGCGTCACAATGAACAATTTGTTGAGAATCTGCCAAAAATTAAAGGTGAGTCAATGGAAAAAAGGCATTAAGAAGGGAGACACAGCCAGCCAGCAGCATAAACCTTTGAGTCAAGTGGCTTTCTACCACAGTCTTCCTTTTATGTAAAAATACTAGTAAATGACAACACTCTCTACAGAGTTCTTCTTAGCTCAGACATACTCAGGTATATGTGAGTTCAAACAACTACATACAGTGTTAAGAAAGAAATCTCTATGCATTTTAATTCTAAGATGGAAATGCCAAACAAGCATGAACTGTCATGATTTTAACCTTATTCAAAGCTGTAGTAATGCTTCTGGGAATTGCTAGAATTTGGTGAAAAAGGGTAATATGAATTGAGGTAGTAAAGATATGAGGGAGCAGGAATCTTGGATTGTATGAGTCTTGAGAACATAAAATATGAAGGCATTCCAAGCTGACTTTGGGTTAAATGCAACTGCTAATCTTGATGAAGCAACAGTCTTCAGTAGGGCTGAGGGAAGGGAATCCATACATACTGTAATGGTTACCCATATCTTCTCGTTATAATAAGAAGAAAATGTGTGTGGGAAGGGGGAGGAGGAAGAAGATATAAAAACCTGTGCAACAGAAGCTGTTTAAAAGACAAGATTTGCCAACTATCGTTACCATAGTTACCTTGAATTATAATTATAGAAGAAAGATCTGTGGTGGTCTTATTTAACCATGTGTGGGATGTATTGGTGACTGGAAGATGACCCCTGTTCTATGAAAAAGAGACGAGACATACCCTCTCAGCACACCAGGCTCATGGAAATGAATTAACAAACTCATTAAAAAAAGTCAACCTGACAGTGTAATAATGATGAATTATGTTTATTTCAAGACATCTGGTCACATTTCCTGGAGATGTATGACTGAATATTTCTGAAGAACAGGAAAAAAAAGTTAGCTGAGTTCTTTAGTGTTAATTTTCAAACCCACTAAGTCAGATCATGTGTTCCAAGAGAACTGATACACACTCCTGCCAAAGAATTAAAGGACACTGAGAAGTTCAGATAAACTTTGAGGGCTGAATAGGAGTATGCTGAAGTTATATATGTAAGCCTCTGTGATTCTTTGTTCTTCCTATTTGTAAGCTGGTCGTTACTGAGGCATGCATGCTCTCTTTCTGTAGATCATCACTTTGGAGATGTTTTTTGTTTGCTCATTTTTGGGAAAAGAATTGAGGATCTTCAGAATAAACTTAACATTGTAGGAGAGCACAGCTTCTCTAGCTGTTTTCCTTGAAGATCATTCTGGCCCAGACCTGATGGGGGACTTGGAAGATGCAGTTCTGTCATTGCCATAGCCTATTGCATTCAAATTCTCCTTTGTTTTTTTGTGCCTGCTACATCCTGTGGACTACTTGCAGATCATTCATCTTGCCATTGTTCTACCATTTCTCCTGGGGACACTGATACAAAGGACTGCATGTGGCAAAGGTACATGCTAACTCATATGCCTAGGAACTGCTACAGAAACCCAAAGATGTAAACCTTTTCAACTTCCCCATGCATGCCCTTGCTATATTAAGTCTTTGATCCTTCCTAATTGATTGGGTCCCCAAGTAGATATTTTCTTTTGCTTTTGGAAGCTTCCTCCTACCTACCATTATGAAAAACACACAGCTGAGTAAAAACCTGCACTTACATGAGAGAGAGGCTGTTTTATAGCCTGATGGCTTTGAGTCACAGCTGCATTGGCCTTTCCAGATGCTGTAGATGTATCTATGGTCAAACAACCAATCTCACTATAAGCTTTCTAATTTGGGACCTACTAACATCATCATCACGGCAACTCAGCCTGGCTGCCCTTGTATTCGTCTACTTTTGGCTGGATTTTGTAGCTTCCTTTGACCTTGTGGCTGCCTCTTCTACCACTGATATCAGGACCTGAAATAAAGTTTAAAATTACAGTAGGTGTGTCTGCAAAGGTTGGAATGTGTCTCTTTCTTTGACAATAAACATAAAGTGCTCTGTGCCATGTTATGACTCATGCTTATCTTCCTGTCAGTTTGGCATTTTCTATGGCAACACCACAACTTTTTTATTAGATCTCCTTGTTTCCCACAACTTTTTCCTGAGAAAAGTCAACCTGACTGTCCTCTGTTTCTCTACCCAGACTACTCATACTTCTATCAACCAAATCGTGGCATACTTATGAGGGAAAGACTGTAGTCCTATTTATTATAAAGAGAAGAGCTCCTTGATTTACATAAGGTTTTCATAGGGCTATGTAGGGTATTGAACACTAACCACTTCCTGCTTGATTGGTTTTTAGGCTGTCATTGTAGCTGCAGAGGAGGAGTTATGACGTAAAGAGTTCTGCCATCTCCCTGTTCTGAGTTTCTGTTTTATTCTGTTTTAATTCTAACTGGGTTTCTAAATTTCATCTAGTTCTACATTAAAGCTGCCCTGAAAGAGAACTACAAAAAAGAAAAAAATTAAAAAAACCCCTATCCTGAAGCATTTTTCTTTTTAATTCACTAAATTTTTACATGTCAGAAAAAGTTTGAAAAATGCCTAATCATTTTGCATGTGTTATTTATTATCTCCCCTGTCACTGATCCAGAGATATCAATCCTTTAAACAGTCCTATTTGTAGGACATATTTTTTAGTTAGTGTAAACTGGAGTAACTCTTGATTCTTTTGGGCTATGCCAGCCTACATATATTGATAGTCTGACCTGTAATTTGCTTGTTCTCTGTATGCTGAACATTCACTCATCCTATACCTAAAATGAAGGATGAAAGTGGGAAGGAAATAAAAAAGTCCAGCATTTTTCTTTACTGTACAAAACAGTTCTTATTCTAGTCACATACTGCTATGTCAAAGAAACCAGTAAATCTCAGAAGTATGTTTCAGGTCAGCATTTTAATTTTTTCTTTATGATGAAGGGATTAATCATAAAGGTTCAATACTTTATGAGAGTGTAAAAAAGAATTGATGTAAATTATCTTTATGGGGCTCACATTGCCTTATTAGTCTCCATAATATGATTAAAACTATTCAGAGAAGCAAACCATGGCAACCTCACCATACTTCCTGAATACTATCCTTTCTTTACGGAGTGTCATTTATTGCCTGGAGAGATTAACTAAGGACTGGAAAGACCCGAATATTCCATACTTGCTGCATGACTGTGGAGTCTGCAGGATCCCTAAAGCCACTTGATACTATTTCTGCAGTCTTCTGCAAAGCCTGACAGCCTGACTACATGAAAAAAAGATCTGTTAGTTAATTTTCAGTGGGGGAGGCTGTAACTTTTGACTAGTGCCCCACATGCATGAATGACTAAATTTAAGCCTGCTAAGCCTGTTCTCCAGGTATTAGCCTTGACTGGGTATAGAAGGTGGGGGGAACTTTTCTCATTCTGACTAACCTCCATTTTACACAACAGAAATTGTGTCACAGATTCTGCTGTGCTAAGAAAGCAGTGCAAGGTTGTTAAGATAGAACTACAAATTGTCTCAATTTTGAAGTGTGTTTTCCTTTTTTATTCATAACAACACTGCAGTAATGAACATGAATAATTAATTCTCCCTCTAAAGCCAGATGCTAAATTGTTTCACAAGCAAGTTATTCGATTATGAAAGGGAGATAATAGGCCCCTAAACATATTTTGCCCATATATACAGTGCCTAATATTAACATGCTAACATGGCTAAACATTGTCATTGCAGCCATTTGGACATGTGGAGGTATCTGTGCAGAGTAGGTTGCTGGTACAGTTCTGGTCCAAAAGCTAACACTGAGGGAACCAGCCTCACTGTGTTATGTTAAGCCTGAGTTTAAGAACCAGAACTTTTATTTTTGTAAGAGTCTTTTCAAAATGCATTTTTAGGATTAGTTGAGCAATGCTGAAATGGGTAAGAAAAGCTTAGTAGGTCATTGATCCACTCTCCTGTACTTGGGAACTATTATTATTGATCAAGAATTTTCAAGAACAGAAACTTAAATTTGAAACTTTTCTGTGGGGATGATAGCAGTGTCCAGTTGTTTAAGGAAAGAAAGATTGTTCATTGAGGTGAGCCAATGTCAAACCTCTGGCAACTGGAATCTCAGTAAGATTTACTTTTTATTTTTTTCTCCCATTTCTCTGCCTTCTATTTTACTCCTACATCTGCAGATTTGAATATTCAAGCACAAGCTGAGAGTGGGAGTACATTATTTTTGGCTACTGGTATTTAGTTTGAAATTGTCAATCAGCCTACAGTCAGTGTACAGTGAAGAACAAATACTGCCACAATCTGAAAAAAAAATACTCATTACTGTTTGTATTAAATGAATTTATACTGAATAATCCTAAATTAAATGTTAGTAGTTCACAGACTGTGTATTAAATGTTGGTCCTGTTGACTTCCTTCTGCGGAAGCATAAGCAGTACACATGGTGCATAAGTAGAAGTGACTTCTCATGAACCCATTTTTCTAATGGTTTTCTCAATGTCAGTAGCATTTTTCCTGCAGTGAATTAAAAAAAAAAAGCAATTTTCTTTTGTTTTCTCTGCATTCTTCACACGACTGAATTTAGATTTAACACTCCAAAGCTGCTACTCATATAAGAGGAACATCTACATATGCTCAGTCTTCTATCAACTAAATAAATTCAGCCTTTAGAAACTGCTCAAAGAAAACAGCACAAATTCACACACATCCAGTAGCTCTGTCAGCATGACCTCTAGAAGAAATACACATGATACAAAAAAATGTATAGTATACCTGTAAATACATTAAAATTTCCCAAAGAATCAGTGATATGAAGATGCTTATACAAAAACTTGGGAATTAAATTGAAGAACATTGTCATTGTCACGTTGCTGAGAATTGGGTAGCATATGATCTTCTCTGTTTTTCAAGTAAAGGTGATTTTTCAGAAGAAAGATTAGACATCATACTGACTTCAGCTACAAATTGCTGGCTGAAGTCTGGCCTGAGGAATGTCTGTCTGGTACCATGTTGACGAGGTATAGCCATCTGTTTGGCTGGTTTTATGCCACTGTGTTGGAATGGCTTATAAGAAAGCTTGATGAACTGCTTTTATACTGGAAAACACTGATTTGTCAGTATAGAAAATTTTCCATAAAATGCATTCTTTTTGAGAAAAAGGTTTGCTCATAAGGCAACTCATCTCCAGTGTGAATTATCTATTTAGAGAGACAGGGTCAATACAGGCCTTCTTGGCATCTCAAGGTGCTGTAACACCTTATTTGACTGGCCAGTGTTCTGAGAAGCACTTGATCTTGAAAAACACAGTCCACTGCATTTTCCAGTCTTGTTTCTTAAAAATGGGTTCTATTGTTTTCACGTTAACTTAGGAGAAAACAATCCTGAAAATCCTCCCCGCTTTATTTCTTCTTCAATTTTTATTTGATTTTGATGTTGCTGTTTTCTGGTAATTTGTTAACATGATGATTCAAGCACCCTCAAAAAACAAGTAACATATATTCCTTCAGTATACTTGCTAATGATATGAGAAATATAACATTTGCTTGCATGTGTTTGAATATGCAATATTTCTCCCATCAAAAATAAGCGCTTTTTTTTTTTCCCCAGGATGGTAGCCTTAACCTGTTTTATTTCCTTATTGATAATAATAAATTATCTTAATACCTTATGATTCCATAGTGCTTTGTTCAGAAAATACAATTTGCTAGTATTTACTGAATTACTTCTTTCAGTGTTAGTGGAGCAAATTATTCCATTGTAATTAGCAGAAATCAGTGCGGTAACACCAATCTGTAAAGTCTGAGCAGGTCTTCTGAAGGCGATGAGTAGTTAATGATATGCACCATCCCTGTTATTGAAGATAATGCTGCTAATTATGCAGTGAACTCTGCCAGAAGCAACCAGCCTCAGAAAACCTAGCAGAAGCCCTTTGCAGAAGGGGAGTCATTGTTAATGATAAAGGTAGAGCAGTACTGTCAGTACAGGTGTAACTGAGGGCTGGTCTCTGGATTTATGTGTGAAGCTGTGGAAGTTCTGCTTTTGGAGGTTGTTTCATGAAGGTTAATTTCTTGTGCAGACCTTTTTCTTGTATAATTATTATTGGAAATGAGCCCAAGTTAGGATTATATCAGAGACAGCCTGACTTCCTTGCAGAACTATCTCTGTGAGTATATTTTAATAAGATATCTACTTATTTCTAGCTACTCAAATTCATGTTCTTGTCCTACCATCCATAACCAAATGTAGCTGAATAGCAAGATAGCTATACATTTGTGTCAAGGTTTTATTTTGGCTTGTTTGTAGGATTTTAATTTTTAAACTTTTCACTATAACTTTAAATGATGACAGAACCTTTGCATAGATTTGATATTAAGGTAGATATATGGTGTTTCTAGTCACTTAAGGTCAGCTTTGGAAAGTAGTCAAATTTTCACCAAATGTGTATCAGAGCATCCAAGAAGAACAACTATAACTTGATCTTTCAGAGCTGCCTGGTATCTGAATCTTCTATTGGCCTTACTTCAATACTCCGATATGCATTGAAATCACAAGGCACTTTTGGCTGCAAGCTACCATCAGCTAAATTATGCATCAGCATAATAGTGCTAAATCAACAGTACTCTGTTGATACAAATACAGGATCACCTCAAGTACTGAACAGAAGCACTTCATTTTCACTTATAGTTGATCCTGCAGTTTTTTTACTTCTGTCTTCTGCAGAGTCTGGGGACTCTGAGCTACTCTGTTGGTTGTGAAACCATTTTGAGTGCTGCATTCTCGGTGCTGACTCATACAAAAGAAATAAACTGATACAATCCTTTTTCAGACTTGCCTCTTGACAGTCGTATACTTCAGTGGAAGATGTCCACATTTTTTGAAGTCAGTCACTTTTACGTGGCTTTTTGTACTTCTAAGAAAGAGTCATTCCCGTTTCCACTTGCATTTTAACACAATCTTCTTGCTAAGATTGCAGTACCTTACTGCTAGGCTTTCACCTGCAGCTATGCTAAGCATCAGTAAACTTTGTTACTTTGTCTAGGAAATAGATGGAATATTGTTCCGTTGCAAACAAACTGTAACAATGTGGCTTCAACATCTCTGTTGAAGATCAGGAAAATACTGCCCTTCCACGTTTGCAAATATAATCTTCTATAAAACAATGGGAACTGCTTGTACATATTGTAAGCAGAAATTTGCTCTGAATTAAAATAAATGCATAAAAAAATCAGAGAGCACAGGACTTAGAGAAAATGTTTCTTTGCCTGCTGGCTCCAAAGCCCCCATTCAGACAAAGGCTAGGAAAGCAGTGACTATTTGCTGTCACTATTTGGTAGTCTATGTGAAATGAGATAGTAAGTGCTGCCAGTTACATTTTCTGAGTAATCCAATGCCTGTTCAGCTACAGCAGTTGAGAATGTGCCCAAATAATGAAATATTTCCCATTCTCAGGATCAAGCAGATGGTTTAGTACCTTGATGAGTCAGGTGTCGTAACAGAAAGTGCTATAACTCTTAATGCTTGTTGGCATGTCTATAGGTAGGCTTAGCCAAGAGGACAAGAAAGGAACAGACTTCTCAGCCCAGGAAGCTTGTTGGCAGCATAATGTGGGAGCTTACCCTGTCACTGCCTAGGCTGTGTTGGAAAATTAATGGTTATTTTATTCTGACTGTCTTAAAGTAGTAAACTGTGCTACAGCCTCTTTAAGAATGGGCAAAAGTTTACGTGCACATCTCTGTATAAATAAACAACTATATATAATGTGCATACATACATATATGTGCAACACATGCATACAGACTCCCATGATGTAAATGGCTCTGGTACTACAGGGATTCTCTGCACATTACAGCTAACTTTTTTTTTTTTTTTCTGCACATTACAACTAACTTTTCAATGCTTTTAGAGTAACATTTTGTCACTGTAAAGTGAATGAAAATAAGAAAGAATGGCTGACGGCACAGCAGGAACATTAAGAATTGTAAACCTGTGTCTAATCAGATGCTTTCTAGTTTTATCATTATGAATTTTCTACATGAAAGGGTGGCGTGATAAGGACATCTGAGGAGCAGCTATAGTTGAAAGGAAGTGGAAAATATTTATTTTATGATTTCCAAGGACTGGGTTTTCAATGGCTATTTTGTTTATATGTCTCAAAGCATGCGCGTAGACAGACAAGACTTTAAAGTTCTTTCCCAAGGTCTTCAAACACAGGAGTTTATTCCTCCTTTTGAAAGCAGAGACCTAACCCACAGCTCTGAGAAAGGGTGTAAACCTTAGTACTCACTATGAAAAATCAGTTATCATGGTTTTGTAGCCCAGCTGGCTGATCATGCAAAATAACAGAGAGACAGACTCATCGTAACACTTGCACATTGTCCAAAAGTTGTGCCCTAGCCAATGCCTCAGGGGCACCAGCAGGCATGGGATCAGCCACAGTGTATATCCAAATGCCTGCAGCCAAACAAATGGGCCAGATTTTCTTCAGTCTCAACACATTTGAGGACTCCTGTGCTATATTTTCATGTGAGAGCTCAGCACTCACTCTATTTATTTGCAGCATGACTTACTCCTGGTGCCCCACCACCTGTCACTGGCTGGTTGGTTAGCTGCCAAAGGCTGCTTACCACAGCCTGGGGAGGTGTATTAAAAAAATAGAGCTTCTCGTTTGTAAGTGTGACTTGGCAGTAAGTATTGTCTTAAAAAAGTCACACTGTGCAGGGAGGGGCAACCACTGGGTTGTGCTGGGGAAATCCCTAACTATTGTCTAATGGCCACAGAGACATAACAAGTCAAATATCTTACTTCACTAATTTTATGTGTTATATATTAGCAAAAAAAGAAACAACTTGGTCACTATACTGAATAAACTGAAAAATGTATCTCTTGTGTAGTAAGCTAATATTTACAGCCATGGTTAGTATATTTAGCTGAGATACTCAAAGACTAGTTCACTGGAAACATGAACCACGCAACCTCCTGTTTAAAAATGGGTCAGCTTTATGATGTTCCACATTAGGCAGTCAGAAATCTGGATGTCCCAAGTAATTAGATATGTGGTGGGTTTGTTTATGGGTTTGGGTTGTTTTTGTAATTTTTTTTATTTTCCCCAGATGAGGCAATGGAAGAAATCAATTTGTAAACCAGACCATTGTTATTTCAAGGTTTCATAGAGCAACACCAGAGCTCCTTCTTGCTTTTGCTGTGCCTGGAATCACAATACAGAACCACTAAGTTCATGCCTGGAGTGTAACAGAGGAAGTCAGTCAAACTCTCAAGAATTGGAATCTGCCAAACTACTTTACTTTCACCTCTGTGCTTTTATCTCACTTGACCTTTTATGTTATTTTAAATTATTTAATAGCTATCTAAATTTAATTGTACAAACCTACAACAAATAAGACTGTAAGCAAAGAAAAACTCATATTTGTACTATTACACTAATAAGCTTAATAACAATAATCCACCAACATCTGCAATCGTAAAATAAAAACTTCATTATCATTTCAATACAGTTAATAGAAATCCTTCAGGTTCGCCAGTACACCAGCTGTGTCCTGGTGCTCAACAACACAAAACAGCAATTCATACAAAATTACCAGTCTTTGTTACTGACTCTTTTCCCTGGCTCCAGTCCCAAAATATTCCTGCTGTTCACGTCTTTTGTTTTCTTTCCCTGGAAGTTTCTTATTTCCTAGGAGAATACAAAAGATCATCCCCAAGGATGCCTTCAGTTGCCTTCTTGCCTCCAATATTATGCCTCCAGCTCTTTATTCCTCACAGTTAAGAGCCGTGAGTGCTTAGTTAATGGTCTCTACAGATTTGGAGGACGTGTTTTTCTCCAGTGCTATTGGCATTGCCCTAAGCACATCCACAGTGTTCTCTAGCACCTCTAGCCAGTTTGGGAGCTTAGAGTGTTAGCAAAAATGCTCATGTAACAATAATATTTTCCAACATCTTTCCTTAAGGATTGCAAAATGCTCAGAAAAACATTTAATGCTCCTCTTTGGATTAGGATGATATCCATAGTGTTGGATACTCTGTTGAGCTAGAAACTTGAGGCTTTTACCAGGAGAAAGGCCTACATGTGTCGGGCAGGGTGAATGCTTTTTCTAAGAAGGCGTTAGCAACTTGAAGGCATAACAAAAGCAAGAGGCTAAGAAGAGGACATAAGTTCAGGATGAAACATTTATCTCCTGGTTTTCATCCAGTAATTCAGAAAGAGTCCCATTGCACTGGTCCAACTGATTCAATCAATGACAGCATCTTTTCAGAATGAAGTATAAACATGCATCAGAAGTGACAATGATCAGAAAGGTCATGATGCTGAGGTACCACTTGTGTCTCTTCCAAGTAGCTTTTCATCTGTCAAGTAGCCAGCCAGAGGAAGGACAGTTTATATTTCAGGCTCCTGGATTGCTTTTGTGTTTCCTCTCCACCTCACTCAGTTGACCATCTTGTTGTTCCTGGTATAGGTACAGAAGAGGTTGTGTATTTGCTGGCTGAGATAATGAATATCTTCCCAGCAGCTCTTCTGAGAGGTAAGAGAGGGGAAAGGAAATAAAAAGCTTGCCTGTCAGTTGGCTGCATCTGTTATTCCCCAAAGCCTATTGAGAATACGAAAAGAGGAATGAATGTCTTAGATAATGCCCTATTATGTAGCAGACCACAGATGTCTTGAGCTGCTATTAAGATGAGATTCAACACTGGTAGACAACAGAATTATCTAAAATAATTATCCATTATGAGAGGGTTGGCACCTTTCCTGAAAGCATCCTGCACTGCACCTTGGTAGAAAGAGGATACAAGCTGTCTTAGGTCAACATGCTAGCTGTATACTCTTTCCTTTTATATTGGAATGCTCCAGTGTTTTCACACTGCCCCCTCTCCTCCATGCTCTAGCAAATAGTGTTCAACTGAACAAGTGGCAATGTCTTTTAAGAATATGTGTTTCCCAGGTAACAGGATACATGCCTCTTTACACTGATCATTTGGTCACTTACTAGTAGAGAAAATAACGATGGTCCAATGGTGTCTGGAGCAGAAGAGTATGTAAGCAGTGTGGTTTGCTCACTGGGCAGGTGAAAAGATTTGAGATGTAAACTAATGAAAGGTGTTTTAAAATCATTGGCAAGCTAACAACATCACATTTTGATATTGCTTTTAAAATAAGTATTAGAATTGTGTTTGGGCAAATAATGTGCCTGTAAAATAGGCAAAACACTTATGACTTGAACTTATGAAGTGAGGGGAGCCAGATGCTATACTGCAGTCAGCCATTGTTCTCTTAGACAAATCACTTCCTCAGTGTTATCTCCTCCTGTCATTCCCTATCTTGTTTATTTGCATTGCAGGCTCCTTGCAGCAAGACACATTTCCATTGCACATTTCTGTGCAATGCCTAAAATGTTCAGACCTAGCTCCTTATTCATTTTCATGCTGTTTTTAGATCTTAAGTGACAGGTATGGAACAGATTCTAGGGGAGACGGCACGATACCTTTAATGCCATAGAACCAGCTCAAGAGTGTCTGCACTGAAAATGTACACCAGTCCATATATCACTAATATTCTGTAAAAAACTAAAGAGTTATAAATCTGGCTTTTAAGGTCTAGTTTTACAGACATTGAGGGATTTTTTGTTGTTGTGTATAGAGTAGTTTTCATGTTAGCTTCAAGTTCATATTTTCAAGCCTGTAATCATTTATCACAATGCCAAGGATTATGAAAGTTTAACTCTAAGACTTACTGCTAATATTTATATTTAAAACCAAAGTCCAGGAGATGACCAACTCCAAACCAGCTCTGCATTTGTTATGTGGCAGATGTGGGATTTTTCATTTTGTGTTAACCCCTAACTAAAGCTTGTTCATATGAGCCAATTTTATTTCAGCAGCGATGAATTTCAAAACTGAAAGATAACCCAAGTCTTTTTCATGTTTATTTGAGATTGTCAAACCAAGTAATTTGGTTAACAACTGTGTGACTGTTCCATTCTGCTATTGTTGCTATTTCTAAAGGCCATACTCTTTACCCCACAATACAGGTTTTTTTCTGTTTGCCTAGCTGATTCAGTCTTTCCTCTCTGAGTCAGATGTAACAATCTCTCTTTGACCTTCTCTGCAGGTGTTGTAGACAAAATACTGCACAAGATGTTTTGAGAGAATATGCAGACTTGACTATGGATTCAATTAAAGGAAGAGAAAAACAGTGCAGCATCAGTATAAGAATATGAAAACATCCCACAGGAGTGGGATGCTTTCTTTACCCCTTTGGGAATAAGCACTTGTTCTCCTAGGAATACAGTACAGCTATGAACTCACTACTTAGTCAGAGATTGGCACTTTGCAGTACTATGTATTCAATAATCTTTATGTAGACTGAAGCTACAACTTGATGGACAATTTTTCTAATGTCAGCCTGTCACAATGACTCTCAAACTTGATATTTATCCCATTTTTCCACAATTTCTGTTGTATAATAGCAATAAGACAGTAAGCAGAGTGTTTTCAATCAATAGTGCATTTTTTGCCCTGTGGAAATCACACAGCCTTCATTTGTGTTTCCAGACTGCTTCACTTGAAAATCGAAACAACCCCTTAGATATAGCATGGACATTCACTGTCCTGGCACTTCAGAAAATTTCATACAGCCTCCAATTTTTGACTGAATGAAATAATTTTCTGACAAATGGTGCCCATAATACAGATGTTGACCTAAAATAGGAACCTAAGCCTGCTGTTTAAGGATGCCGGGTAGTGCAGCACAACCCTACCAACAACAAATAGCCTGCCTGTTCTTTTCTGTGTGGTTGATGCTGCAGTTCAATTCTTTGTGGTACGAGTCATGTCTGCTGCCATACTAAGTAAGTCTAGATCTAACAAAGGACTTCAGTGCCCTGCAAGGCAATGCTGAGGTGTACAGAGTGAAGAGCTTTGTGTCTGGTAGCAGTTAGGCTTTCCATGTAGTGACTTGCTATAAGTGAGATATAAAATAGCTTTCCTATTAAGCATAAAGACTTAGATACCTAGTGCAGTTCAGATCTTTGATGTCTGAGTCAGGGTGGCAAGTGAAAGCCTCCATTCATTCAACTAGTGACCTGAGTCTACCTCATAGAGACAAGTGCTTATATTTCTTTGAAGGAACAGGGCAGAGTTCTTTATTTTTGTTATTTCTGTTTCTCTCACACACGATACAAATGATAAATAAAACTATAATCTCATTAAAGGCTATCATCTATTCTGGGTTCAGATTGTAGGACAGTATGACTGTGATTACTTCTCTTCTAGAGAAGGCCTACATTTTAACAGTGAAAGCCTATTATAAAACACTTTTATGCATCTCTTAAATAATAAATTAAATTATATAATAATTATAAATAATTAAATTAAATAAATAATTCTCAGTTATTTAGGTGAAATATATGGGTGAATACCTGTTGTCAAGTATTGTATATTATTATGATTCTAATGTGGTTTTACACTGCTTGATATGTACTGAGAATCTGGATATATGCATCTGTTCCTTCCCTTTGCTTTAGCAAGGCAAGCCTTTTCTTTGAGGTCAGGAGTCTGATGGATTAAGGTAAAAGCTTGAACCATCTCTGTCATAGCTCTGTGTGCTGCCAAAGCATTGTTATCAGTGTGAGACCATCCTAGTATGATTCTAGCAGAAAATCAGTGGTTATTTCCAATTAGCTACATCATAACTACCTCATGAGGCTGTTGTTTGTGTTGTAGGTTGTTCAGTTTACAAACACATCTTCAAGGAGACAGTAAATTCAGATTCTTATTGCAGCAGAGCAGCCTGAAAGGTTTTCCACAGCATTTCCCTGCTGCAGTAGCCTTCTTTCCTCTGGGTGCTGCTGGAGTTTCCTTGTCTTCCATTCTGCCACTTCTCACAGGGTCCTCCCCATTCTTCTACCCATGGGCAAGAAGTGTAGGGAGGGTAAAGAGAGAAAGTTTATCCCATGTGTGGTTTAAACAATAGATACATCAGCTACTTTTTATAGATGTCAATGCTGACATCATCTTTCTTGATTGACAAGGAGCTTTAAGCACCCACTGGCATGTACTGATCACAGTTCCACGGTACATATAAAGCCCCCGCACAGCTGGACATACATTCATCAACTTCCACATTTCTATAAGTGGCTATTTCCTGGAACCACCTAATAGAGGGAACATCTTTGTTCCAGGAGCATTTTTGCAAGTAAAACCTGGTAACAATGGGTTCCTGGGCTAAATAAATGTAAAAGTGGTGGGTACTGAGTAGATAAACCATCCAGAGATTTGATCCAATGTAACCACTGGATGTGAGAGTCAGTCATTTCAGATCAGGAATCCTATGCTCTGCTGTCTTGCACATTAGTCATAGAATAATCTAGAACGGATACTGATTTTGCAAGCAGTGTGATATGTTGGAAAAAAGCTTTTGAAGAACCTTAGACCTCCAGTCTGTTCAACATTCCTTATTTTGAAATTATCCTGTTGGAATGAACGAATAAATTTTTACACACATTTACATATAATTATATGTACATGAAAAGGTGCACATAATAAATTACTATTTTATCTCATTAGTGATAAGCAAGCTCTGATCTTGCCGTGGCTTTGCACATTTTTTATTCAAGTCTTGCTTGCTTCAAGGTGTAGCTTGATTTTTAATAGGCTTATCTGTTCTATTTACTGTTCCAGCAAACAAATGTGAATATCAATGAAGTTCAGAAAAAGTTTTTTCTGTGGCTGAATACAAGGGTTTTCAAACTGTGGATGTTCAGACTGGGGAAATAAGGCCTTTTTTAAAGGGAGCTGGGGAGACCTTACTTAACACTGATAAAAGTAGCTGTGTGCATATTAGCTCCTCGCCTGGTTCTAGCAGGGCTACAAGGTTTTCTGGATAGTGGCTGTTCTGCAAAGATAAGTTACCTTTTATTCTGAAACCTTACAAGGATATCAGAATTTTCTGTCCACCAGTATTTGTGTTAGAAATGGTTTGTGTCACACTGGACAAGGTATTGGTAGACACAGAAGATAGAAACTCCTTTCAGAAGAGCTATTTTTCCATTCAGCCTCCCTGTGATGGGATTATCCCTGTTCAAAGCAACATTTAACAGGTACTTAGTGCACATGAGAATAATAAAAAAAAAAATAAAAACATTATATTAGACATTCCATAGAACAAAGACTTATATTTGGTCTCTTTTTGCTACCTTTAAGGAGCCTTTGTTCATGAATATGGTTTGTGAGCAATAGAAAATTTAATTAAAAATAATTAATTATATTGCATCTTGCTAACTTTTGTTCAGTCAGGTAGGACTTAAAAGACACAGACAGGAAAGAATCATCTTTTCCCCAGGTACTTTCATCCTTTTTATGATCAACTTCTCTCGGATTTTCCCCAAGAGAGAGACTGAGATCTGGTGATTTCTTCAGACCCCCCTGCCTTTGTAAAATTTCTGCTCAGCAGCAGGAGTAGAAAACACATTACTATGCTCAGTAGCAACTAAAAGGGAATAAACGCAGGTCAATTTTTTTGTCAATATTTGTGGTAGCTGTTTGTAACAAATCTTGTCACCTAGAGAGCTTATGTAATGAATTAATTAAAGAGGAGAGAAGCATTTACAGGAAGTATTCTCAACGAGAAAAGAATCAAACTTTATCATATTAGTGCCTCATCTCTATTCTGTAGTTTTCACAACACAGTATCTGCAAATTTGGGATGCATGACCTTAGTCTTTCTAGCCACAACACTCAGATTTATGACAGCATAGATTTCCCGTTGGAACAGATGGCACACTGCAGCAGAATTTATTAAAGACACATTTTCCATATCCTTTTCTGTAGCACTTTTACTCTTTCCCCTCCTTTTCCTAAATGTGAAAGGGCATCGTGTGGCTCTGACACTGAAATTATCATGGAGATGTGTCATTCTTTCCAAATTTGATCTGCATAAATAATCACTCAGATTATTGACCTGCTAAGGCTCCTAGCAGGCAATCACACAGCAAAGCCTGTAATTTCTCCCCTTTGGTGCTGCTCCACCATTCCCTTATCCTGACTTCTAAGCTGTTATATGTCTCTCTTGTCTGACATCAAAGATGACAATCAGCTGTGTCTTAGGAACAATATAATTCTAAGTCTGAAGTGTAAGTATATTGAGTATCAAAAAGCTGATGTGACTCAAAGAAGTAAGGCCAAGTTATGAGTGCTTAGGCTTAGAGGGAGTGTTACAATTTGAGTTTTTCCATAAATCAGGTTTGTAACAGATGGGTGAAAAGTAGGTCAGATGCAGCAGACAACTTAGGGAGCACCTGATCTATGGTTCCTTTGATAATTTCTGTGTCTCTTTTCATATGATAAAAGAAGGTTTAAATCAGTCTGTGCAGACCACTTCCAATAAGATACAAGAGGGCAAACCTGCAATGTGAAGGGCAGGATTCTGACATTCACTTGTGCCTTGAGGCAGGTGCATCCTAGGTGCACACCTGATAAAGCAGTAGCACTGCAGGCAGGCAGAGTCTGCGCCCCTGTTAATTAGCACTGTTATACAAGACCACACGCTGAGCTGAAACTCTTGCAATCCCAGGGCACCAAAGGGTCAACTAGGGACATAGCAACAGCCTTGACTTTTGATTTCCTAGCTGTTGAGCAGGTCAATACTTGGGGTTTACACGTTTTCCTTCTTATGTTGAAAAAAAGGTGTATGGGGTACATTGCCCACTTCTACAAAACAATAAGGCATTCCCAGTAATTTCCTTTTAGTGGGTCACAGCCCCTTCAGTAAACACATATATTGGAGAATTTAAATTATAAGGTTTTTCATGGAGTATTATTTGGAGCTGTGAGCGCACGCTCTATAAATACACCATAGCTCAGAGGTGTGAGGGGTTTAGCGGCTCCTTTGGAACTGTAATAGCTCTTGATATTATGTGCCTGCTGCACATGCTGCAGGCTCTCATCTTGTGACGTGTGCAGAGCCTGGTGAGCTCTGCTCCTGCAGCTTCTCAGCACATCATTGGGCAGAGAGTTAATAGTGATCACTGCTGCTTGCTTGATTCAGCTTTCAGTGTACAAAATAAACATGCACAATAAGGATCAAAATCATCTGTCTTGTTACCCTTTCTTCCTGAACACCATTCCCTGAACACCTGTTTTCCTCACGTCTGGTATCTTTCCCTAAATTAGACACCATGTTTCCTGTTTTACATCACTGACTGAGTGTTACTAGGATTTTGATCCACAACAAAAGGTGAGTGAAACCCAGGAATTATTTTCCTCATATGTTTCTAAGTTTGCTTAGTTCTGAGCCCGAGGGTACATTATTTTGGATACGGTCATTATTTCTTTATATACTTTGTTTATATTATTTATGTGATCTATCTAGAGAAGCCAGCTAGTAAAGCACTTGCGTATGTGCTTAATTCAACAGAATTCCCGTTCAGCTTAAAGATATACACAAGCACATCACTTTCTGATATCTCAGGCTAGAGCTCTAGATAGGAAATTATGGTTTCTGATACAGAAAGATGTATTGATTTAAAAGTCTCTGTCTTAGAATAGTTTACAGCCTGCATGGAAAATAATTCTTAAACTAGATTCATCTCTATGGGAAAAAGGTGGGTGAGAAATTGCACTGTTTCCCTGCTATACCTTTGGGAGCCACTGCTTTAAGTGAAAGCCAGACCTGCAGCATGGCAGATGAAGGTCAGGCTATGTCTTCCTCTGTGAGCATTGCATTGAAAGGGGTGCAGCGGGAAGCCTCTGGCTGGGGCCTAAGGACAACACCCACTGGAACTGAAATCAATGATAATCTTAGCTTTTGGATAGGATCCAATAGGAAAATAAATTTTAGCTCACTGTGGAGCTGAGTATCTCTGTTGCCATCCTGCTTATTTAAAAAGAATATGCAAAGCCCCTTTTCCCTCACATAGCAAAAACTTGTTAGAAACCACTTTTCTGGTGTCATTTCCAGACTCTTCTTTGGGATCACTCATCCCCTAAAAGTCTCTTAAAGTATTTTTAAAGAATGGCTACCAGTACTTACCCTAGCTCTGTTTCTGATTCTTTCTTGCTCTCTTCTCTTCATACTGAGTTGATTTGATGGCTTTTCTCTAACATATAAAATAATAATCAGAGCCAGAGACATTTTGCCATGTACAAATGAGCTGGACATGGTAATTAAATCCTTTGGCAGAGAAGCTACTCTTGTTTCACCAAAATAGTTACATAGAGGTGCTTGTAGCCTACTTCTACCCTAAAGGAACCTTGCAACTTCTCTTATCTTTGGAGACATTTAATGCCATTCATCACCGTTACATTTTATGTTGTCCTCCTTCTAGACTGCACAAAATCAGGGAGCTATGCTTTGTCTCTCTTCAGCTTTGGCAGTTGGTGAGATGTACTAGTGAACTGTTCTTGACTGACAGGGTCATGCAAAAGACAACACACTTCATTGCAACTCCTGGCTGCAAGTTCATTTGACACTATAAGTAGAATGGGTTATGTACTGAACAAATATCAAAATTGCTTGTACAGAATAAATTTGTCACAGGAAAGTTACCCCATTTGTATGAAAGGTGGAAAAAGAATACTGTGACTTGTGACTGTGTCTAAGCCCTTAACAATGGGCCATTTGATCTGGTTAAAAAATGATGTAAAAACTCTGCAATAAAAATATCTTCATTGTTTAATGACACATATGTTGTGGGTGGAGAGCCATTTTGACTTTCTCCACCTCCGGAAGGGTTTTTAGAAATTAAGCTTTTTTTCTTTCCACATTCTCACTGTTGTAACACAGAGCAAAACCCTAATGTTCTTTCTTGCTTAATGTTGCCCTGAAACTACGTGTAGTAATGGATTATCGAAGCAATGCAGCTCTGCTTGGCAGGGACATTTTCCATAGTGGAGCTGTGACATACCATGGTATAGAAACTGTGGCCCGGCTTTTAATTAGTGCTGACATGGATTTGATAAGGTGCAGAGGCTGGGACCACAGTTGCTAGAATGGTGCCTCTCTCTGAGTATGAGCAGCTCCAACACACCCACAGCACCCAGCAGAGTAGTCAGCTGCCCTGTGATAGAGCTCCACAGCCACATGACATTTTATATGTGTTTCCACTATTAAAAAAAACCCATCCAAAGTCAGAAACCCCTCACATAAAATGGAAATTATAGCCTGACAAAGATGACATTTCTCAGGATTGGCTGTTTCCAGAATACAGCCTGTTGGTCACAATTGTTGAATCATTAATTTTCTTTCTGGGCAAGCAATTAGTGTTCTATTTCCTAGGAGGAAAATTTCCCCTTGGATGGTAGTGAGAGAGGTTAGGCAAATGATGACAGGTTTGCAGAGGTTGGGCAGCTGCCCAATCCTTAGAAAAGTTTATGGCAAGGTGTGTTTTAGTGAGGAACACTTGCATGCCCATAAACATCCATACACACAGTTATTCACATACCACACAGAAATGTCAGCCGTGATTCAGGCCTCATTGTTCCATGTTCTGTAAAGACAGAGTTCATGCCTATGAAACTAATAAACTCCACAGCCTCTGCCTTTATTGGAGCTTTGCTTGAATAAAGATTATAAATAAAAAAATTATGACTGTGTATACTTAAGTCTAACTTATTTGAGCAAGGATAGAGAAGGAGAGAAATAAACAGACTTTCTTTTTCTTCAGTGTTTATTGTACAGTTCATCTATCTCTATTATTATAAGTAAAAACCAATAGATAATAAACTAAATATTTCTCACAGTGTGTTTTATTTCTGTTGTTAGTGAGCACTGCTCACTTTCATTTCAAATCTAGTTCAGGCTGCAGAGCATTAATAAAGTCAACTGATGAAACAAATTCCACCCTTTTTAGTTTTAAGCTCTAAAAGACTTACTAAAGTCTGATGTCCTTCGATCTCATGTGACTAGTGCAGTCTGGGCAAAATATATAAACTGCAGCTAGGCAGATAAGATTTAGATGAAGAGAATCACTACCTCATAACAGCACTAGAAAGAGGATCACAAATATTGAATTCAGTTAGATGTTGCTCAAAGCAGAGTGTAAAGAAGTAGGAAGAGCCTGTGAACCTCCTGTGGCTGGGCAAATCTCTTAATGCAGCTGCAGCACTTAGGTAATCAAAATATGACACTATACAGTTCTTTTTTCAGTTAAACAGGAGCAGTTCTGATCAAATTTTCCATGAAACTCTTGCCACCACTGAGCATTTCATATTGAAAATTGCTACCCCATGGTGTTCAAAGGCACATGAACATTTTCTGTAAAGGCTTGGGTCTAAAGGGTATGTGTAGTTCCTGGACATATGGCCCATAGGATGGGTAAGGACAGGAGCCTGCCCTCAGTATCACAGTATATGATGCAGTGGATTCCACTGCTCTTTGTGGAGCAACATGCTGGACAAGGTCCTCAGCCCCTCCAGGTGCCCAGGGAACCAGCAGAACCTTAGGCTCCACCTGCAATGCTGGCCACGTAGTTTAACACTTTTAGGAGTCAGCCTTGGGTTTGCTTGAGTGCTTTTAGTCTGCTGAGGGATTCCTCTGAGTAAGAAATGAAGTGCTTTTCCTTTCGCACATCCCTCTCTACCTCCTTCTTCCACTGCTTGTCAAGTGAAGATGGAAAGTTTGTTGGCTGGAGGGGAGATGAGGAAGGGAGGAATAACACATCTCTCTTATTTTCTGATCCTGAGCCGCTGGTGTGGGAGGCAGAGCCACACTGTCTCTGTTCTCCTTGAAATATGGACTTAACCTTCCCCTGTGGGCAATTATTCAGTCAGGAGCTTTATGAAGCAGTAATGGTCTCCTAAGGGCAGTCCCTCAAGGTAGGTGAGAGGAGTAAGAAAAAAGAGACCATGTTCTGTTTCTGTCTTCAAGGATGTTTCCTCTGTGTCAGTTGTTTTCACCTGTTCCTGGAAAAGCAAAGGGCCCAGAAACAGTTGTGAACAGATGCTGATGTCAGCTTTCCTTTCAAGTTCTCCTTTCAAATTCATCCAAAGCTAGAAAGTAGAGTATTCCTGAGAATTGATTTTCGCTTCTGTTGAACTCTGAAATATATGTCAGGTTCGAGCTTCAAAGAAAGTGCTTATTCACCCACACAGGATTGCAGTTTTTTGCATTCTCCTTTACATTTTAACTGCACCCAGTGGATTGTTCTTCCAAACAGATATCAGACATCAAATGCTCAGCTGAGTACCAGCAACTTCTAGGATGCGTGTGCTGTGAAACAGCCCTTGTTTCTTCTGCTGTTGTATATAACCTGAGCACTTTAATAAAAAAAAAAAAAAAAAAA
>NDXB01004975.1:22840-69047 GCA_002631895.1 Agapornis roseicollis
ATTTTGCTTTCTTAAATTATCTTTAATTTATATATTTATATATATATATATGCATGCTTGTGGATAACTACTGATTAGGCCTGTACAATAAGATATTCCAATCACAGTGAAAAATCTCAGTGATGTGGGTGGTCATGTTACAAAGCATGAATTATTATAGGGTAATAAATGGGAACTATCAAGCTTATTTGATTTGTGGTTCAAATTTCTTGAAAATGAACAGAACACCTACATTAAATGGCCAATTTTCCCAAGATGAAGTACAGTCTTCTCGTGTTTATATTTTTCTGAACCTTTCAGGAAAACATCTGTATGGCCATGTTCAGATCAGAGTCCTGTCTAGAGCAGCACAAACCCCATTGACATAGGCTGCAGTAAAATCTGCTTCTTAATCTGAAGAGGAGAGTTAATTCTTGAGCAGCGAGGCAAGGTAACAGGTGATTGTCCAATACTTTGTGATTATCATAGTAGTCATCTGCTACTGAAATATTGCCAGGTAGCACAGGATCCATTTAGCCTTACAGCCGCCAACAAGGAGCACAGTAGATCCTAGCTAGGGCACATAGCAGTGTTTATTGTGGCTGAGGGACAAAATAATTCTTCTATCTACAGGAATTTATACCTATAAACCAGAGTGTATCACCTGCCTGGAGTGGTAAATCTGCTCTAGCAGATTTCTTTCTTGTAGTCAGGCTCTGTAGCAACACAACAATGCAAGGGACCTCACGGACATGTGCTATTGCACAAAGCTATCTTATGTTAGGCTTTTAACCAGGAGCTGTTGAAACAAGAAGGGTTCATATTTGTTTCCTTCAAGCACTGATGTAAACAATACTTTACTCAGAAGACTATTACACTAAATAATCAGGAAGGGTGTGAGCTTGCCTGACTGAGTTATGTTTCACAACTCAGTTGTGTGCTCAAGACTGCCTATGCTAGTTTGTAGTCAAGCTGAGTGCATTGGCTCTGTCTCAGGAACAGGCTTCTGGCTGTGACCTTAAATATTCTCCTTCCTGTGTCTGTTTTCCATGTACCCTTGATCTGTCTTGCTTATTCAGGCTACAAGCAATTTTAGGGCAGGAATTGTCTCTATTGATATGAAGAGTGCCATGCTGCATGTCTGGAAGTCCCCACCAGCGGTGTACATGCCCCAAAACCAGAATCGGTATAGTAACACCAGCATGGTGTTTGACCATTAAAATGGTTATGGAAGCTAATTAATCCAGGCAAATAGCGCGTTGACAAAGATGAATTGTCTCCTAGTCCCTTGCACTCTGCTGTGCCATACTGCTTCAGCCTATGAAGTCTATGAACATCATTTAGGCTAAAGGGACCTTGGTGCTGAATAGGACTAATACTATAATAGAAACTAAGGACATTATCAAGTGGTGCCCAAATTACTCAGAGCAGGAATAAGGAATGAGGTAAACAGCAGTAATTGTTCAGCAGTTCCCTGGATACCAAATGCTGCACCTTCCTGGTCCAGGAGGGTTTAAGCTTGGTGGAGTCACTAAACAGATAGGAAAAGAGAAAAAAGAAGAAAAGATAAAGATTAAAACAAAAGCAGCAGATATGTAACTGTAAACTTGTAGTGCAATCAATTGGAAACTTCGGGGTGGAAGGGGAAATTGAGTGAGAGTGGAAGAGAGAGACAGAGAGAATACTCAGTGCTCTCCCTCTCCACTGATAACATATTTCGTCAGTCAAAGTCAGAGCTCAGTCCATCTTTGAAGGCATGGGAAGGAGCTGAACTTTCAAATGCTGCCTTTTCTGATAGAAAGACAGACAAATGATTCATAAACAAGAACTACTGTTTTTAAGAGGGTATTTTTGGGGTTTTTTTTTACATTCAGAAGGTAAAAATCTCAATGCAAAAATTTGCCATCTCAATACAGCTATTTCATGAACTACAAACTGAATGAAAGTAGATTTAAATTAGTTTCAAGTTACAGCCTGTCAAATACGGTCAGGATAGCTGTTGAGCCCCTGTCTTACTGAGGTAACAGAAACATAACTTGATTTATATTGAGTCCCTTTGGTGTTGTTTATATCTGGACTTGTGGCAAAAACTTCCGGAGTGAGGCATTCCTCCTCTCATTTCTGTAACTTACACCACTTTGTTTTGTAATTTTTATTTTTGGTAATCTCTTTTGTAAACAGAATGTCCTGCAGAGACCTACAGTAGTGAGTCCAATGCAAACACTACATCAAAATGCATTACATTTAAAAACATATGCTGGTGTATGGTTAAGATTACAACATACAGGGCTACACTTTGTAACATTATATAGGGCTACACTATGCAAACACTTGAAATGAAGAATTTCTCACACAGTTACTATTATTTTTGAGGGAGTTTATGTTTGGGTTTCTTAGCACTTTATCAGAGACTTTAATAACCTTTCCTTGAAAAATCCTCCCCCTTTGTATGTGACAGAAACTGATGTTTAACCAGACCATGGAGTTACTTTGCACAGGGTATTCTGCTCAGGCAAGATATAAGAGACCTCAAAGGGAGGTGGGATTTGCAGGTAGTCCCAGATGTGGGCAGTGGATACTGGGGAGCATTCTGGCATGCAGAGCCCAGTGGGCAGCAATGAGGCTGCTCAGACTCACCTCTCACCTGGCCCCCCTCCTCTCTCCTGCTCATCACTCAGCTGCTGCCACCCCGATATTGCCCTGAGCGCTCAGCAGCAGTTTTCTGGTCCCCAGTGTCTGTCCCTGTGCTTGTGTTCCCTTTCTGTCCCTGCTACTGTCGGATAGGAGTGGCTGTAGGTTGCAAGGGGTAGACAGAGCAGAGCAGGGTACAGGAGGCTGCAGGGTTGCCCATACTTCAGTCTCAACTTCAGTGGCTCCAGCTAAAAACATACAGGAAATGCAGAAATAGATAATGTACCTGTATTTCAGCCTGTGTCCTTCTATGGAAAAGAAGTCTCATATTAAATCAGAAATCTATCGACATATTTGGGGCTTACTCCAGCCTTGCTGAGAGACTTCAAGTGGGAGTGAGGGCTTAGCTCTGTCTGGTAGAGTGGAAATATGTGAGGAGATTTGGCCCTTGTGTACAACTATCTTCTGAGATAGTTTCCAGTCTAATTCACTTCAGTGATTTCTGTGTTTGTCTTGCAGCTTGTCCTGCAATGAGATGGAATGCCGCATTGTGTGGGAACTTACGTTTCGTAACTAGCTCTTCAAGAAAACAAAAATGCTTTCATAGAGATTTCATTCAGTTTCGGCAGCTTCCAAGTCCTGCCCAGGCCTTGGAGCCTGCTTAATTTGCTTGTGTACCGCAGGACTGTGTCCCAGGTTTCTCAGATGACTTTGGCTATTCCTCCCACATAATTAATTTAATGCAGCCCTGAAAAGGGCGCAGTTTACTCTCCATGGAAAGCCCTGTAGCTCCAGCATGACTTAGCCCTTCCCAGCTCCTTCTTATCCATCAACTTTCTTGTAGAGGAAACAAATGACAATGCAGGAGCTGCTGAGAGACAGCATCCCTATGGCCATAAAGCTGCCACATTAAGGTAAGTGACATGGTAGCTTTTAAAAAATCTCCTGACACAGCCAAAAAGGATGTTTGCTCTAAAAACTTGTCTAACCATATTAGTTAAAAAGAGCGACTTGATGAAGAAGAACAAATTCCAGCCTCTCTGAAGGCAGAGAAACCTGAAATTACTTTCTAATGACTGCAGTGCAGTTACAAAAGATTTCCACTTGCAGAGGCAGGATCAGTTTCAGGCCCATATCACAAACCACATTTTAATGATGTTTTAAAGGCAATATGCCCCGGGTGTGGCTTAAGTATGTATACAGACTTTAGCCAGGAGGAATAAATACCTGGGGGAATTCTAGAGGGTTTTTTAGACACTAGTGAGATAAAGGGAGCACTTGTGAATTAAAAACAGTCCTAGAGGCAGCCTTTGGACATTGCTTGCAGAAAGAATTGATCCCTATGGCCTTATCAGCTGAGGCATATGACTGCAGAATGCACTAAGAGCTGACAGGCCGTTTCCACAGCTATGACAGAGAAATGACTGGCAGATTATCTGCACAAGTACAGAAGGTCAGCAGTCTTGCTGGGACCTTGGAATACACGGAGGACAAACTCCTCTCTGTTACCAGGTACAAGTTAAAAGGAGGAAAAAAAATAGGAAAAGCAATTGCTTTTAATGGAGTGACTGGATTTACACTGTTACATCTGAAACCAGTATTTGGCTCATTGTGTGTAGATATATCTATGAATAACCTTCTTAACCTGTTGGAAAGCTAATGATGGAAAATGTTTCCCATAAAAGTATATATATTACAGCTGTGTAAATATGTTAAAAAACCCCAAACTGTCAACAAACTTGCTGGCAGAAGTATGAATGTTTCAACAAGTTCTCTGTACTCCACATACCTTCATTTTTGTTCTCTACATAGACACATATACATACACACACGTGTGTGTATAGATGTAGTGACATTTAAACAGCACAAGACTCTTAAGAGAGCTAATTTTGGTCACTTAGCTCCCCCAAATAAGCCAGATCCCATTTCAGAATACATGCTACAGGATGTGCTGCTTATGAAACACATTTTATAGGCCTTACCTGGATGCCAGCTATAAAATTCAACAGGCAACCTATGAAATACCCTAAGATATAAGAAACAGAAGACCTTCTTGTCTTCTTCCATATCTTCCAGGGGAGAACAAAAGACACCTTAAAGACCGCACTGGAATCTCCCCAAATGTTCCTCAGCAAGAGCAGCTGGGCTTCTTGTGTTAAAGTTGCCATAAATTGCTTTTATTATAGGCTAGTGGCAAAATTTTAAGGAAAAAAGGAAAAAAAAAAAAACCCATGGAGTAGGTGTGTTTAAGTCCCACTGCACTTTGAAATTACATCTGAAGAGATGTGAATGACAAACTAAATCTAGAGACACAATCAGTCCTTCATTTTTATAACTGTGTTTAAACANGCCATAAATTGCTTTTATTATAGGCTAGTGGCAAAATTTTAAGGAAAAAGGAAAAAAAAAAAACCCATGGAGTAGGTGTGTTTAAGTCCCACTGCACTTTGAAATTACATCTGAAGAGATGTGAATGACAAACTAAATCTAGAGACACAATCAGTCCTTCATTTTTATAACTGTGTTTAAACAGCAAAGTGACTCCTGACCCAACCTTGTACATCCACTGTTTCAGTGAAAAAAAAAGAGGGGTAAGGGAGGATTTGACACATACTTCTGGTATTTTTAAAAGCTAATAAACTGGTTAAATCTCTATAACTGAGTAGTTATAGTGAATAGTTAGTGTTTTTGGCAAGGCTGTTCAGACATATTTACAATTGGAAAATAAGCTTGTTATAAATAAACTATTCCTAGTGACAGATTAAGAAAATATTGGATATGTACAAAATGACAGCATTAAACAATGAAAGTATTTCCTGAGGAGCTGAGCCTTAGTGAAAGCCACAGACAAAATATTTTTAGTGGCATTCCAACACTCTGTGTTTCAGAGCCATTTATAACAGAGCTCATTATGAGATATTCCTTTCTGTTACAGGCCACAGCTGGATATACCAAAAAATAACCCTCAGAAAAAAAAAGATTAAAGAAATATTTACCTATGAGAGAGAGTCACAGTACCTGGCTTTATTTCATATGGCTGATTTCTCCTTTCCAATCCACCACGTGGGTTCAAGAGAAGAATTTGCCCTTATGCCTCCAAATCCCCAAGCCCCTGCCTCTCCCAGGGACTGCTATAAATCCTCAGTCATTCCCATCTGCAGGAGCACAGAAATCCCAGAGAAAAAGTCTTCTGTAGAAGCCTGGCAGGGCCTGAGGGTACCTATACATGCAGGCTGTAATTACCTGCTCCCCTACCATCCTCCAACAGCACAGTAGCTGTGAACCCTCTTACAGCACATGCAAAATGGATCCTGATTTCAGCTAGCTTTCAAGTGAGTCATGCTGCTAAAAGCCCATGTGTACTTTCTCATCTGTTTAGAACAGCTAAACCAAACCACTAAACAAATATCTGTGTTATAGCTCTTAAGGCCTAAGAGGAGGTGGAAGGTGAAAAAGGAAGACAGCACAAGTGTAAAAAGGCTTAGCCTCTGAGCAGCAGTGACTCAAATGCCTTCAGGGCTGTAGCAGGATATGCTCAGAGGAGGCACTTTACCAGATTTCCAAAGAATAAAGACATCATTGCCTATGAAGCTGGCCTGCAGGTATGACCAGCTGCAGTACTGTGCAGTGACACCAGGATGGGCATTTTGGCTGCCTCCTATTTGGCCTATATCCACTTCAATAACATTCATGATGATCTGCCTTATCCTTCTGCTCACGACTGAAACCAAATCTCACCCCAAGCACTTTTGCTTTTACATAGTAGTTTTGTGTCCTGCCAGGCTATGTCTGCTCCCCTAGGGTTTTCATCTTGTTCCTCCCAGTCAGGGCAGATGGCATGGTCCAGGAAAGCTGCTCCAGGACAAAGTAGGTTGGGAAAAGCAGAGAGATATCATACCTTTGCTCAGGGGACAGCTCTATGGAGAGACCTACATCAGATTATTCTTTCTTTCTTCTCCCTTCCTGTGTGAATGGTGTTGATAGGGTGTGTGTGGGGAAGCCTGCCAGGCTCCTGCAGCTGCCTAGCTGGTTATGCTCTCCCATGGAGCAGACATGCAGGTAGAGCTGCCAGTTGGCTTCCCCAGCTGCACTTGCTGTATAAATATGTACACTCTTTGTATGTTTGCTTTTCTTTTGGAGAATATTAATTCTTGGGTCTCTGGATCATTGCAACCCAGCATACTTTAAATACCACCTTGTCTTCTCACTCTTTGTATACCCCCACCATGCGTTGACTCTAAGTATGCCCAGCATCAGTTGTATATACAGATGCACACAAATCCATGCCACTGTATGACAATAGCCCTGTCCTAGACGAGAGAAGTAAAGTGAATTTATTGGGTCAGATTGTTTGTCCCTCTGACCACTGGGAATGCAACACATTCTAAAATAGCAGGCTAGAGATGTCTAATAAGAAGTCCAAATATTCCCTGTTTTGTTTGTTTGTTTGGGAGAGTTTTTTTTAGACAACTGTGTACTGCATCATGAGTTTACTTAAGGTCTTATACATCTTCTGTAGGTGACCATGGAGATGCACTGATGAGCTTTGATGGAGATGAATCTCATTCCATATTTTTAACCAGTAAATAAATGTCAATTGTTCCAATTAGGGTTATCCAGTTGTTTGGATGGCAAGTTTTGGATCCCTTCTGGGCAACCTGAGATTGACAATGGTGGGTCTTCACTCTAGAAAGATACAAGAGTATTCATACCTCCAGCTTCTCCTACCAGGATACAGGACAGTGATGGCACATCTGAGCACATAGAAAGATTTTGCAGGCCTGTCGTAACCTGTGGTCCTCCTGCTGTTCTGTTTTGAATGATACAAAGCTACTTAGTGGAAAATGAGTTTCAGAGCCCAAATTCTTTTATTCCAAGGGAAGCCTAGTATAACTGAGATGAGATTTTTGGCATTTCTACTGGTCTGATTTTGTTTTCCTGTCTGGATTGCTTGATGCTATGAAGGGCTACACAGTAAGCAAAGCTATTGCAATGTCCAGAATTTCCTTATGGGGTTGTTCCAGTGACTTGAAAACCTAACCAGGAAATCAGATGATTCCTTACAGAAATACGTTAATTGTGTACTTCCTTTTTTTTTTTGTTTTCAAAGCTGACATCAGTGGGACTCCTAATGTACTGTAGTCAGGTATATTTGATAGTTGTTGCATATTTTTTCCATAAATCATATCTCATTTTGAAGCTAAGAATTTGATAGTAATTGAAGCATGTTTTAGATTAGATAGGACCCGCTGGATTCCGCTTGCAGGTAGTGTAAAAACAGAATAGTTCCTCTAGGGTTTATTTCCCTGGTGCAAAAATCTCATTCCCATTGAATAAGAAGCAAAACTATCACAAATAATGTTAACTGAATCCACTGAGGGGTATAGATGCAGGTAAAACCATAAGACTAATGGCTGAGTCCATAAGGCATGTAGAAGCAAAAATGAAACTTGAGAGGAAGATTACTGTATTAAACAATAGTTAAGTTATTACATGCTTAATGAATTTGTATTTGCTCTGAATAGCTTTATGTATAAGAAAAAATACTTTTACTGTGAAGGTCATTGTACAACAACTGCAAGGGGTTGTCCAGAGAAGTTGTGGTGTCTCCATTCTTACAGGTATTCAGAACTTGACTGGTCACAGTTCTGAATAAACTGCTTTAGATTTAGGTTTGGAGGAGATGATCTCCAGAGGGCCCCCTTCCAACCTCAGCCATTTTGTAATACTGTGATTCTGTAACTTCAGGGTCCAAAGGAAAGTTTAAGAAATATACCATTTTGTAAATCTTTGTACTTTGCAGGCTCCAGCGTGCTTCAGGAGCAAATCAAAGTTTTTTTTCTTTGTGGTAAATGTGAAGTGCAGCAATAACACCACATAGAAAAGCAGTTGAAAATAAATAACAAATTGGGTATACCTTTTCCTTTCTTCCTGTATGTTTTATTCAAAGGCTCAGGATCAGAAGAAGGGAGTGCTGGAGGATGGGACTACATTCAGAAAGCACTAATTCTTTTAAGCTAGAAGCATAATCAATAACCTTAAAGCAGAATGGAGAGTCACCAGTATTTTACTGCCCTTTGGAAATCCGCTGTTGCAAAAATGGGTATACTAACTACCGTGTTCTGGACAACTAGCTAATGGGCAATTACAGTCAAATTCCTTCAATTTTCCCTGTAATTTGAGTAATTATATACCAAACATGCCTATATCCCAAGCTGTGAGCATGCTAGAATAAGCAATTTGTTTTCATAGAGATCTTATTAAGCTGCATCATCTGTATTAATCTTTCCTGTTAAAAACTTTGTTATTTCCAATAATTGAAGTCCAGTGTGTTGTACGTTTTGTACTGCAAAATCCATCTGTATTTTTTCCCTCAGGGCAAAAGGTCTGAAGCAGCTGTTAATGGAGAAAGGTCTAACAGTATAAATCACCGAATTTCTCTTCAGTTTGATTCTAAGTAACAGCTGCTTTAGTCTACTTTGCAGCACATCATGTTTGTAAAACAATGCAAGTTGGGCTGTGTTTCAGTGGTTGTCCTGTTTGCCTGGTGAGTGTTAATTCCACATAGTGCTGCATTTTACTGTCATATTTATAAAGAGCAACTGATTCTTATCCTGCGAATTCTCTGTCTGGATGTTTTCCACCTTTTGAAGTATAATAAGAGATTAACTTCTGTTGGATCAGAACATATTTTCTTCCCATGGAAACATATGTATCTGACCAAATTATTTGCTGCTGTATTCTTTATGCAATGCAGGTAAGGGAACAGAGTGAACGTGTTGCTTACCTTGTGTAAAGGTAGTTGTAAGGCAAATCTGAATGGAAAATTCCTGAAAATATTTACTATACCTAATAGTCACCTAAGTCAGAGTAGGTATTTTTGCAGACATCTTTTATATGTTTCACTTAAATGAAAAGGATAAAAAACACCAAGATTTTTTCTTCTGTCCACTTTATTATTTTATATTCAGAAACCTGATATGGATAAAAGCATGGTTTCACTTTGCTCTCAGTGTGTGGCTAGGATTTGTGTCCTTTCTATTTCCACAGTATTCTTTTAATTTACTAGCTTGCCTCCCCCGAGAGTATTAAACAGTTTATATTTCAACTAAGCCAGAGGTAGGTGTGGATAATCATTTGAGAATAGCTTTGCACATTCTGATTCACTTTCTCTATCTTACGTTCGTAAATTTGTACATCTTTGCTTCTCAATGAATTTTGTGTGTTTGTTTCTTTGAAGAGTAGAAAATTCCTACTCTTTTAGCAAATACAGTAATATATGTAACACTCATAAAAGTAACAGAATTTGTCAAATGCTGTACCAATGTTACTGTATTTACTGTTACTACATGCATCAAAAGTTCTTAACTTTGTTTATAATGCTTTTAGAGATTTGAAAGCAATGTGTTTGCCAATACATGGTCAGGAGAACATTGATAGACAAGCTCCAGTAGGTCTTGCCAAACTAATTAAATCAGCCTTCTTTCAAGAAGATATGCACCTCAGCTGTTCCATTTTACAGTCCTGTACATGAGCTTAACTTAGCAATAGAAGTTGTGTTGTAGTAGGACACCAGATTATGAACTGGAGCAGCTGAGGTGCAGCAGGTTTTGCTGTATCTGGAACAGGAGCAAGAATTTCTGGCAAACGGTCAGTAACAAACAGCTGGGATGGGGGGAGAAGAAGCAGTAAGGCCGTAGCCGCCACAGCTGTTTGCTTAGTGAATGTGAGTCAGAGCCTTGAGAGAAGCATATACTCAGAAATAGTTGAACAGTTCATGAACCACTTGTAGTCTGAAATACATTCACAGGGAATATTTGTTTGACAGCTGTAAGTGATGAGTAAAAGTAACCATATCTGCTCTTGGATCATTTGCACAGAGAAAACAAGGCTATATCTGTAGTATAAAATATTCTTTAAAAAGCTCAAGGCCTTGTACCTGGACTTTAGAGGTAAAATATTTTGAATGGAATTAACTTGTGTATGTTCTCATAGCCAATATGTCCATATCATTTTTTAATGCAATCCATTTGAAGTTCTTCTGCAAATGGCACCATGGCACCTGCCCCTTACAGTGCTGCCAGTTTATTAGGAAATACCGCAATGGAATTCAGAGGGTATTGAGAGGAAAAAAAGCTATGATACCAGCCAGAAAAAGTCTCTCAGTTTCAAAATGCTCTTTCTGTTTATTACCTCTGTTTTTCTGACCATTTCCTGGCTCTCCTTTACAGAGAAGCACTCACAGTTATTTATTTATTGATTGACATACATATCTATAAAAATATGCCCACTGCCCAAGCATCTGGGTGGATTTATTTTCACAAAAAGCCTAATAAATAATTCACAACATATTACCAACAACTGCTGGAGAGAAGAGAATCCTGAAGCTAATTAATATGTGAGAGCACAAAAGCCCTCTAGAAACTTCAGGTCTAACCAATTTCCCCACTAACTCTGATAAGACAGATAAAAAACCCCATGGATTTTCTTAGGAAAAAGCATGGGTAAACAGATAAGCTTTGCCCTGTGCCCTAAAGGCTAGCAGGAGTACCAGTCCTGCTGGGAAATAAGTCCTAGAGCTGAGCATTCTTCACAGCAATTATCTTTGCATCCATTACTGAAACTGGAATTGACAACAGAAAAGCTGCAGGTGACCTCAGTGGCTTAAAAGATAAAGAAAAGAAAAAAACAGGTCCCAGATCATTTAGGGCTTTGTAGCTCATGCCAACATGTTCAATATTATTGCTCCACAAACAAACTTTATAGAGTACTTCCATAAAAAATGCACTCGGAACTAAGAGTAAAATGTCCATGGAGTTCATTTATGAAGCAGTAAAAGTAAATTAGTCATGGAGCAATAGAATAAGTTAAAGTTGAATCAGAACTGCTTATTTGAATACTTTACAATCTGAAAAACAAAAGACAATAATTTGGAAAAAGTTTTATGTCTTGACAGTAAAATCTTTAAACAGTCAGATACATTATCGTGCACTTAATGTGAGGGCAAGCAAGTTGAAACCTGTTTAGAAACCTGGCAAACTCATTGACTTATACAGTAAGAATTTGTCAGATGAGTAAAATTTATAGAGGTCTGTTGACATAGGCTGGATACTTATGACCTTATGACACATTCCTCCAACAGTTTAAGCTCAAGAAGCTGACAGTAGCCAGAGATTTGAAGGGTTGCTTGATGGATTGCATTCCACAAGTGCTGGAGTTCCCTATGTACTTCAAGCCTGCTGGGTACAATACTGTTCCAGCAGCTAGTTTGCTTATTGGTCTCATTAGGAAGGGAAACCTCTCTTTGTCTTGCAGGAATACTTTTCCAAACTTCCCGTACAACTCTCTGCCATTTCCCTGCCACAGACAGTTATGGTCAAATGGAAAAAAATGACATGATGTTTGATGGGGACAAGATGAACAGCTCTACTACTTCACCAAAGATGGTGGAAACTCTTGTCATTAGTTCTATGTTAGAGTAATTGTGTTAGAGAAACATTTGTCAGAATGTCTAAGAGGAGCCTAGAGATCATGGTTGAATCTTGGGAAGAAGTATGAAGAACCTTTAAGTATATAGAGAGAATATAATGGGAGGTGGAAAGGAAAAGTAAAACTATTTCTAACAAAGCCTGAGAATGTTCAAATTCATAACAGAGCAGGACTCAGCTATAATTCTAATTCATGTAGAACATTTTACTTGCTCGTTCAATAAAATCTCAGAACTCCTGCTGTCCGATGGCCTTTAAATTCCAAAATGTGAAAATCCAAAGATCCCTGATGACATTATGTCCCCAGTGGTGTAAACCTCATTATTCTCTCTATTAAACAAAAGACAAATCTCATTATTTATCTTTTCCCATGTCTGCTGACTAAAATCAGCACCACGGGTACCATCCTCACAGTGCAGATGGAGACAAGCTAAGGAGGGCATGCTGAGAGAGGTTCTGCTCTACTTGCTTCCCAGCTCTGTCACTCTCTCTTAGGTTTCTACTCTGCCACCAATTGTCTTCTGAATTAAGAATTTAGAGATATCTGTGCATTTATATTCAGTGTAGGACCACTGCTTAAAAATGGCAGAACAAACTCACTCAGAGTTTGTTCTGTTAGAGTGCTCTTTGTATACAAGCTTGTGCTTTACTTCATAAAGAAGCTGACATGATGTTATTTATTACCTGTTTCCTAGAAGCAGAACTCATTGTCCTAACATTGGACCTTCAGAAGTTTGTCCACATAGATTTTGTTGACTCTAACCTGAGATTTCATCATAACCAGATAGGTGGTATAAACACACTATCTTCAGCACAGACATTTCTATTTTATTTGCTTCTTTTTACAGACAAGTTATCATTATTATACAGAAAGTAATAGGAGACAATATGAGACATGTTCCTGGCAGTGTGAATAGCAAGGATGTCTGCTTCCTCCCACTAGAGGTTGGTTTAGGTTGGCACTGGTGCTACCTGAGGTGCAGAGCAAAGTCTGTCACCTGTGCAACCACCATCTGTCCTACCCTCAAATTCAGCAATTAAAGACGTTCTTCCTGCCTAATTGCTTCATCAATGTTTCAGGATACAGAAGGATCTCCTGGGGGTTACAGTGGATGGCACCAACAAACATGCAGACTTCACAGGTCCAGATGGGCTCTCAGAAGGACACCAGCTGTCAGCTCCTCACTAGAAGGACCTAAGGCACCGGCAACCTTCTTGTGCTTCCCAGCATGCTCCTACAGCTGCTGTGCTGACTGAGACTTCACAGAGAAAACTTACCAGAGCTGCGAATGCAGCTCCAGGCTCTAGACCAGCAGTCTTTGTACTGGTGAAAAAGAAATGGTGTGATGACTGAAGATGTACAAGTTTTAAGCAATATTCACTCCTGCTCTCTTTTGCTTCTATTTTTTTCTGTGCAAATTTTAACTCTACAGACAGCATTTAAGGGATATACATAAAAGATTTCTGCTAACACAAAAACTATCACCAAATCTTTCTTGTGCAACTTGCTTCTGATCCTCCACAAAATCTGTTGCTATTTGTGCTTCAGAATGTGGCACTGAGATCAGTGACCTTTCAAATTCCATCCCAGAGTTTTCCCAAAGGACAGATTAATCAGTCTACTAGCACTGTGACAGTCACAAAAGTAAGCTTTACATCAGTAAATGACATGCACCGTGCTTCTTCCAATAGGATGCTTGTACAAGGCATTGAATGTCTGTGCCAGTGTGGTGTCATTATCGTCACTAAGACCAACCAGAATATTCCAGTATTTGAGAATGTCAAGCCATCTATGTTTTTAGAATAGCATGGAGAAACTAAACTGTGATCAAGATCTTTGCTCTTTGTAGAGCCATTTCCAAAGCTTGTTTTATATCGATGCATACTTGAATTTTCCAAATTCAGGCTTTTATTTTTTTTTTCTTTTTTCCCCACAAAAGGCAACTAATTATTAAGTTAAGTGCACTAAAAAGTAAGCGTAATGCCAAAAAGTGGGCAGATGGGCTGTTTCCCTGTCAAAAGAAAGGAGACAAGTCTAGTTGGCATTTTGTCTTATTCTAAACTGGGTATTTAAGTTATCCTAGCAGAGTACTGCTCTGGAAGTGCCTCCTTTTACTGACTATAGAGGAGTTCCAGCAAATATAAGACCTACTATTTGACAGATGCAATCAGTCCTAGCTCTAATAATTGCCATTCTAAGTGTTTTATGCACTTAGAACATCCCAAGTATTGTTTTTAATATTGTATCTCTGTTTTACTGGGCCAGATTCAATAGATCTGTAACTTGGTGCAAAGACATTAGTCATGAGAGGGTACTAAAATGAGTAAGGATCTGATTCTGAAAATTGCTAAGTGCCTGAAAGGTTGTGTGGAAACGATGAGCTCTGTGAGAAACACGCAATGCTGTGCAAAAGCTCCACTACAACACAGTCTTTGTGGCACTGCCCAAGGGACTACATAAGTACAACAGCTGCTCTCAATTCTATTGTGTTTGATTTTCCTTCTTTGGATTCTAAGACTAAACTGAATGATAAAGTTTGATGAAAACACTACATTTTCCTTCCTTCAGATGCTTTTTGATATATCTGCCAATGCTTAGCACAGTAATCATTTGTCAGTAAAGAAAAAGGAGGTATAGTATTTAGACCTTGCTGCAGTATTTCTTTAATCAGGTTCTTTGTTACAGGAAGTTTGGTGAAATGTTAACTACTATCAGCTTCTGAAGTGATAACAAGCAAATACTGTGGTAAAGCTTTCCAGCTCCAGGACCAAGTCTATGACGTTTCTCTTTTGTGACAAGTCTGGTTCAAAGGTTGTAAACAACTGACACACTAGTGAAATCAGGTAACTAGTTAGAAAGAAAGAGAAAAGTCTCATCATTGTTTCACATCCTCTCATGTTATGCTTGCAGCATTTTTCTGTTTCTCTCTTGCTGCAGATAATTAGTGTACACTGTAGGTACAGAACAGGCAGGTCATGGATTAGATACTTGAGCAGAAGCATATTAATGCAAACTAGTGTTGTGCAATCCTTAACACTGTTGGGGGCAAAAGCAGTAGATCTGGTGTACAACAGCAATGGCTGTGATATAGCTGCTTCTGTGCTACATAGGTTGCATTGTTGGGATGCTAGTGTGCCTTCCACTTTTCCTGCTTATCTTTAACAAAATTCCACTTCAACATGATAAGTTTTTTATCCATACTGAATGACTTTTTTCTAGGTTGTCTCTTGTTATTACTATGATTGAAATGACATATGAAATTTCTACCACGTCTCCAGAGACTAGAGACTGTATTTCTGTACTATCAAGCAGATTATTTTGTGTTGCTCAGAAACATGGACTAACTTAAAACAAGTTCTTAGAACAAGTTAACATTTCCAGTTAAAGCTCTCCACTCGTAAAGCAGCAGAATTATTACACCTTGTATTTACACATACTATTTATTATCTCAGAGATAAGACAAGTTAACTGTAGCATCCAAAATAATACCATCTTTCCTAAACAAAAAATAGGATCTACTGGCAGTGTCTCAAATACTTATTCTTTATTGCTGGCAAAATAAAAATTGCTTAAATGGTGACAAATATGTGCAGTTTACTCTCAGCTTTCTCCTGATGATTAGATCTATCTACAGTAGCAATTAACAATTTAACTTGTTTTATCCCTGTTTTTATTAGGAAATGAGTGAGTCTATTTCCACTTGGACAGCAACAAGAGATCATGTAAATTGGGAGAGCTTCTAATTCTTCCATTCAACTTGACTTGTACAATAAACTTGAAAAAAGAATAAAATTCTTGAGCTGTTTAAGTATCCACAATAAGGAATAAAATTTAATTTTTGTTTTCATGTGATTCACTGTGTAAAGACAAGAGAAATCATCTTTAAGACTGCCTCAGTGACTTAGGAATCATAAAAATTATTTCTAAAGGGAATTGGGGCATACATACTTCATGTTGTGGCACCCTGTGCAGTATGGGTTTTGGGACCGAAGCCGGTAACCTCAAGTAGCAATGTGCTGCTTTGTGAAGATACAGCAACTGGTATGGGGCTACTCCAGGGATCTTTGAGCTGAGTTCCCTTGACAATACAAAAATANCTGTGCAGGGACAACCCAAGTATGGGTTTTGGGACCTAAGCCGGTAACCTCAAGTAGCAATGTGCTGCTTTGTGAAGATACAGCAACTGGTATGGGGCTACTCCAAGGATCTTTGAGCTGAGTTCCCTTGACAATACAAAAATAATGTCAAGCNCTCCAGGGATCTTTGAGCTGAGTTCCCTTGACAATACAAAAATAATGTCAAGCGCTTGCATGACTAAGTAGTACGAAAAATGAATGGGATACTCTTTTCTGTTTCCAATAAGGATTTCTATTTCTATAGAGTCTAGATCTATTCCTTCATCTTTTCATATGAAAAAGCTGACAAAGTCTTCAAGACAAGACTGCTGATATCTTTCATACTTTTATGCTATGACAATGCTATATGCCCAAAGTTAGTAGCAGCTGTACTGTGGTGTGGGGTAAATGTTTTGTTTTTTTTTTTTTTCCTGTGTATAATTATGTTCCTGTTTAGTTTCTTTTTTTCTGTGTCTTTCTTTTTCTGGGTCTTTTTTTTTGTTTGTGAATATATACATACTTGTCACACCACTCCTCTGTTCTGCCTGTTCACTCAGTTCTTGTAAGCATACAGTCACAGAGATTATGACCACTTATTCCTCTGGGTTTGCTGTGGTGACAATACCATGAGGAAAGCTCAATTTTAGCAATACTCTGCTTTGTCACAGGGAGGAATCTTGGTTCTATAGGGCAGTGGACAAAAATAGCATCTTCAAATGAACGGATGGTTAAACATGGGACCTGCCATTCTAAATACTGCCAGTTTAAACTCAGTGTTTCTTCCGAACATGCTGAAATTTGAATGACACAACAGATTCACATTTAGCTGGTGGCTGGCAACCACAATGTATAGAGGCAGCACCTAATGCTTTGTTGCAATGCAACTTTATTACAGAGCTGCCTAATGTTTGCAGGGAATCTGGAGGGGGGAAAAAAAGCACAAAAGGTATTAAAATCAGGTCTGATGGGAAGCTGTAATTATAGCTGTTGTACAAAATGTTAAGATATAAATCACTTCTGAGTGCTTGTACCTCTTGCCAAGAGAAAGCATAAGAACTTTATCTCTCCTTTTTCCATTTCATTGTGGTCTATAGAAAGGTAGAAAACATTGTTTATAGAGAGGCAGGCTGCCTATGTTTGTGAAGATTGGAGGAATCATGGGCAGTGTTCAGCCTTGTACAGGCTTGAGGCTGTGTATTAAAAGAAACACTTAGAAATCCGTGAATCATCCCCCAAGCTCCAACATATTTCTAAAAGCACTCCAAGAAGATATGTAGATACTTAGAAAAATTGCCAGTACATTTCCAGGACAATAAAGGCAGTCTGAGAGAGAATATAAGAACAACCAAAGATGGTTTCATGTATGAGTTACAGACCAGGCAGTCCTAAGAATTTTTTTTGTTTGGTTGGTTTTTAATTTATTTTTTGTCTGGTTTTCTTAATGCTCTGTTGGCATCCTCCCTACCCTCCCCATCCCTTGCCTGCTGAACAATCAAAAAACAATGGCTGGGATTACAGAGAGGTAAGATACATCCTTTTTTGTTTACTTGTTTTCAGCACTGGACAGCGGAGTGAATGATTAAAGCTCATTTTATGAAATTAAAACGATGTAAGGTATAAAGTAGTATAGCCCTTTCCTTAAACAGAAATCCTTCTCATGAGGGAATGAGAATGATTTACAATTTCTATAAGAGTAGTCTTCCAATAGCCGTTATTCACCCATTGGTAACATTGGTAGGCTAAACCAACCTTAGACCATAGCATAAATATAGCACATATGGCAAATATAGTGAGTTTAAAATTATGTCCTGTGTATGCTCCCATGTGATGACAGCAGGTATGTAAGATGCCAACAGTAGGGGCAGGGTCTGAAAAGGCTAGACTTGGGGAAACACTTGTTTCTTGTTCAACAGGAAAGACCAAATCAGAGCTTAGTGACAAAGAATATATTAAGAGATTAAACTGCAGTTTTTAGGGTTGTAACTGGTTCACTGGACATGGGAAAAAGAAGACAGCCAGAGGGTTGCACAAAATCTCAAAACAGGTAAATCTAAGGTCCTAAAATACTCACAGAATAAAAAATCCAAGCAATCTTCTGCAAAATATTTAAAAACCAAGAGTTTTTACAGGTATCTTCTCAATTAGGTGACCATCAGAGTATATGGCTGTTACTTATGCCAAACCCTACAGTGCACTGGTGTTTCTAGCTTACACTGACAGTAATGGAAGAGTGACACATGCTTTCTTTGCCTGCTGAGGAGTACAATTGTATGGAAACCTCTAGACTACTTGAAATATTTATGTTACCCCCCAAATATTCTATCCTCACTTAAATAATCCTCTCCATTTGCTAGGGAAAGAGAAAAAAAGTGCTTCATTTTGAAGTGAAAGCAGTCTTTGCTGTACCACACCAGGAAACCAAAACCATATTCTTGATGAGAAAGACTCCCTGTTGGGCACTTTAACAGCTCAAAGTTAACCACCATTTGCACATCTCTGAGGTAGTTTTCTTCCACCAGATAAAGACACAAAAAATCCTGCAGTTAACCAATCTCATTCTAAGTGAGGTTGCTGCTAACACACTGGAAGCAATATTAAAAGAAAGGGTCTTCTACCATACTGCTATCAAATGTTGAGTTGTAGAGGATACAAAAGTAGTGGAATATATATACTAAGAACAGCCTTGGAGTATAAGAAGTCATCTGTATAATGTTATTCTCCCACTCCCATTGAAGAATACCTACTGAGTTGTTAAACATAGGCAAAACCATGTAGGGCAGCTTTCTCTCCAGTCACACAATCTTTTCCTGGGGGCTAGTGAGGGTTATTCCCAGGAAGGCTCCCTTTACTGCAAGTTGCTCATGACAGGAAAATGAAAGATGAAGACTTAGTTCCTGAAGATGACATCTGCTTCTTGCTGACCTCTGACTCCTACAGGCCATTTGCAAGTGGGAGCATTTGTCACCTCCTTTCTCATCCCTATTTGTCAGTACAGGCATGGAAGATGTTAAGCGTACAGCATCCTCCTCCCCACTCCTCTTGTATCTAAAATGCAGGCAACCCTGATGTGGGTGTGTTGGTTTAATGGCTACAGGAGGTGGGCCTTCCGCCCTCTAAGAGGTAAGCATCTTTTTGAAGGGCCCTATATGTTCCCTCTCTAGCTAGTCAAGAAGTACAAGCATTTCTAAAGGATGATTCATACAATCAAAAATTAAGTGCGTAGAATAGATGGGATGAAACCTCTAGAGGAACAATTTTCTCTGCACTGTCTGTTCAAGTAACCTAGATGACAATCTCAGACTGAATGCTTGAATTTTACAAGGCTGCAGTTGGGTGAGGTGAACCCTATCTAAACTTAAATTCCAACCAAACAGTATCTAGAAGAGCACATTAAGCCACAAATGTAACTGAGTTAAACCCATGTGCCTATTGAAATAAAATGGGATTTGGCTGTGGAGATCCATAAAAAAATTTTGGAAATACTAGTTTAGGTAGTGGAAGCTGGCAAAAATCATCAGCCTGTAATCAGTGTTTTGCTTTTTTTCCCCCCAGCAGATGTGTCATTTACATGTACAGTCCAAGATCTATAGTCCTGTTTTTCCTGTTCAAACACAATCTCCATAATACTTTCAATTTCTTTTGAGGAACAACTTCAGTGCTTTATGTTTTGTTTCTTTTTAATGCAGTTGCTGCTTTGGTTAATGATTTAATTGCTTAAACAGTTTGAAAGACTGCCTCTAAGCCAGGCCCTATTTAGTGAACAGCAAGAACAAAGAAGCTGCAGTATATGTTTTACAGAATTAGTTTCATTGTGGTGGCTCTGGTCAGAGCCTTGTCCACCTCTGCAGTCTAGCCATTATTTTCTATGGAACAAACTCTGCCATCTATACTCAAATTTTAATCAGGAGAAAAGACACAATAATGGCTCTCATAACAGCTTCTGGCACAGTCCTGCATAACCTGAAGCTATTGTGCCCTCCGTGCAGTAGCATGCTCCATTTTGCTTGACATGATGATAAAGCTCAGCAAAAGACAGCACTGTTGATCCTGAAGAAAGCCAACCCACATCCCTGTCTACTGACTCGTAGAGGTGTGATGAGGCAGCTTTGCTCATTACTGTTAACTCTTTTAAGAAAGACAGCGGCACGAGAGGGCCTTTTTGAAAGAAACATTATGCATTATCTCTGTGCTTTTAATCTTAAATCCCCTACTCATTTCTTTTCAGGTGACATTGGCCTCCTTATTTCACAAAGCCTCGCCCTGTTTTATCTCCCCTCTCTTCCCATATCCCTTCTCTGCATTGACCTCTTGCCACAATGATGATCTTCTTGGTTCCATTAATTGAACTTTGATGGTGTCGAAATAAAGAAAGTATCACTGTACTGGTGTACTGCTGTGCACCACTTTCCATAAAAATACACCTTTCTCTTTCTTCTATTCAACGCTCCCATTACTTTAGTGCTGAGTGCTGTTACTGCTTTACTTGCTTCCTCACAGCAGAAAGTGAGAAAGGCAGTCAGCTTTTAGCTCAGGATGACCACTCAAATATATGGAAAGATCAAAAACTTAGTTTCATGATATGGAAATGTTTTGTTCTTTTTCTCAGAATCACAAATGCTGAGAAATGCAGACCAGGCGCCGCCCAGCTCTCCAGCTCGCTGTGAGATACAGTTTGTTGGTCTGATAAGCGGCTCTTTGCTTGCACATGAGTAGCTCATGATAAGGGAAGTGATTCAATGCCTAAATGTCCTATTATCAAGAATGCACAACATGTAAAGTAAGTGCTTGCCCCTGAATGAAGATAGTGAAGTTGTTAAAAACACCCAAACAAAATAATCCTGACTATGTAGTAATTAAAACCACAGGATATAATGTGAGCACTATGCATTACTAGGACTATCAGCTGTAAAACAGACACTATCTTCTGCTTTATAGGATGGCTTATTTAATTTGTATCAGCTTAAAAAATACTCATTAGAGATGAGCTACAGGAGAATGATTTTTGGACAGACATGGGTCAAAAGGAGCACACAATGAAGGGTGACCTTTCAAAAGGGGGATTACCTATAAATAGCAATGGTTATCGCACACAGCCTTCTGACATAAGCCTGCCAGGAGTATAAAAAGGAGACCCCTTCCAGGAGTTCCTCCAACATCATTTCAGATTGGCATGTGACACATTTTGGCCATGAACAGCTGACGAGAATTTGCAAGGGATCAAGCAAAAAGCCTTAGCAGCCGCTGGCTGGTGATATTCCCCTGGGTTTAAAACTTAGCTCAGAGCTTCCTTCTCTTTCCCCATAAACAATGGCACACACTTCACTAGAGAGGAATATTAAGATTTTATATTTGAAATATGTCACTTTGGGAGCTCATTTATTAAGAAAAAATTAATTGTAGCAATTTTTAAAATTAGCCAAGCAGTGTCAGCAGACTTTATTCAATCCCAGAGGGCTTTAGTATCAGGCTGCAGTTCTTAACTTCTGCTCTGCAACGTGGATCTACCAAATCCTTTATTTGAAATGAGGAAGAATTGGTATTGCTGGTCATTGACTATTATTAAAGCGAAAAAGGTGAGTAAATTAATCAGGAAAAGACATGCTCCATTCTGTTTGTAATGCATGTTCTTTGCTAATTTGTTCTGTGAGATTGTCATAAAATAGTATTTCAGAGTTCCTATTTTGCAGACCTTTATATGATGGTCACTCTGCAAGGAGACAGTGCATAGGTGATAGTTTTAAATAGTCAGATGTGGTCAGTGTCTGAATGCTCGTGTGTTTATTGCACACTTATGTATCTGTATTGTGTTTTCATGTTCATCCTGTGTAGAGCCAGAGATCACCAGCAGCCCCTCCACAACAGGCAAAAGGGCTGTGTGTTTCTGACTCCTGTGGCCTCATGTGCTTAGGATAATGGTTCTGATAAAAACAAAACCAAAGCAGCTTGACTATTGTGATTAGATTCATATTGGATAATTACTATGTTTATCATCACTATTAAAATAATGATTATTAGTGACCAGGATCTGTATACAAGACCAAGCCCATGTACTACATGCTGTTGGTAAACAAGAGATGGTCTTTGTTGGAAAGGCATTTGCAACCTAAATAGACATGCAGACAAGAGGTGTTATTATCTCCACTTCACAGATGGTGACCAAGATACACTGATATGATGTGCCAAGGGATTCACACAAAAGTGAGGGGGCAGGAAGGGAGCGAGCCAAGCACCAAAGCTGGGTTACCAGGTTGCCCTGACTGTGACCACACTTCCTCACTGCACCCACTGCAAACCCACAGCTGCCGGGTTTCCCTCTGCTCACAGGCAGGCGAGTGCATGACAAGCAGCTTCCTCTCGAGCTGCTCCACCCCGGGGTTTGCCCCCACAGTTGATTTCTGCCCAGCGGTGCCAGGTTCCTGTTTATGCAGGAAGTATTTCTTACTGGTTGGCTCCACAGAAGAGATTTTTTGATTCCATCTTGCAGATGTTTTAGCACACATTTGACAGTTGTTTTTCTGCTGTAACATCACGATCTGGAAGCTGTTCACTTTGGATGTTTACAGCTCGTGTTGGTTTTAACAGCAGTGCTTCATTCAAACCTTTCCGCAGCCCAGAATTGTGCCCTGAATTTATTGTGAGGAAATGGAGGCTTTAAAAAAAGTCAGGGTTCTTGAGGATGAGTTAGTGAAAAGGGTTATATAATACTGTGCTGGCACTAGAAACAGACTCTGCGACCCAGAAGATAGCTTGCAGTCCTGTCTTGCTGCTGCCTATGATACAATGACTTATTTTCAGTGCAACACCACTGAGCATTACAAGTTCTCTTCTGACATGAAAATTGCTTGAATGGTGACAGAGAGCAGATCTCTCTTTTACTATTGCTACCCTGTATTTATACTTGCATGCAACCCCAGTCCAGGACTTGTGTCCGTTGTGACTTCTTCTACAAGGATAGGTATAGAAAATGATCCCTGTCCTGAACTACCAGGAGAATAGGAAATGTCAGCAGACACTACCTGCCAATTTACATCTCCTGGTTTTCTTTCCAGCATAAAATTGAGGGTAGCTTTACCATGCAGTTGCCTTGCTGTTCCGCTCTAACTGCCAGGTTAGTTTTCACATGTGATTTATAATGTGGATCTTGTTTCCACGTTGGAGTGCTTTTGGATTACAGCATGAAATTTGAATGTGCCTAAATAAAGGGAATGCAGTGGCATTGGTGGCGGCTGGGAGGCAGGGATTATGTGAAAGCTTTCAGGATGCTCTGCACAGTGTGCTGTGGCAGCCAAGGGATTTTTATGGGCACAAAGGCACAAAGTAACCCCTCTAATCCCTTTCTCACTGGCTTACAGACTCTGAAGAAGATTAATAATTACAGGGGAATGCAGTCAAAGTGTTTTTAAGGACATATGTGCAGAGGCTTATTTTAGCCATTTCCTAACAGCAAATGCTCTGGTAGATCCTCATGGAGAAATCTGAGTGCAAGTTCTCCCTTCTCTTACCCCTCCCATCAAAAAGATGATGACTTACACTTGTATCAAAAAGAAGCTTAACCAGTGAGAAGCTGGGGGAATATTTCCCAGACTGCAGGATTATGATTTTTCCAGAGCCACACCACTCACCCCTCTCTTTCTGGTGAAATACAAAGCACAGTCCTGTTCTGATGAGCTCCCCCAGATGGACGTGTTTCAGTGAAAAGCTTGCACACTCTCTTTAAAATATTGCAATTCTGGAAAAGTATTTTACCTTCCCTGAAATTGCTGTCTCAGCTGATGGTGACTCTGCTTACTTATTGCTACCCATAAGTATGGCCCTCTTAACTGTGTTTGTACATACATACATATATATATATATATATACACGCATATGCAGGAGGTGTCCAGGAACTGTTTATGTGCTGAGCTTTTAGTTTCACACCTATGCCATTTTTGGAGGAATCTGTGCCTCAAAGGAGAAATATATGTTTTTACTCTCTTACAGTCTTTGCCCAATTCAAAACTGATGGCATGGATTTTCTTCCATTCTTCCTCAAATGTGACAGCCGAAGAAAAGTGAGCACAAAATAATGGCATCAACATGAAAAGTTTTCTGTGTGTTAATGGTAGAAGAGGATAGGAAATGTATACTTGTTTCATGGTGCATGCTAATGCAGTGCTTGGCATTTCACTGTTGTTTGGGATATAAACTGCAATAGGAATGAAAACACTTATCTCTTATTACTGCATTACTAACTAAACATAGCCTACTTTCTCAGAGTTGTAGTAAGGATGAAACTTTTGTCCATGTACTTGCCATTTCTGTAAGACACTCTTGAGACCTGTAAATTCATATAAAAAAACCCACATAAAGTAAGAATTAGCCTCAGCTGTCTAGAATTTCTCATTTCAAATTGCAATATTCTGCCTGCATTATCAGAAAGACTCTAAATAAAGTCTAGATCCTTTTCTGCTAGGGAAGAGATTGCTCATGTTAGGCTTGCAAATTAGTTTGAAACATTTAGTATTAGTTAGCACTTGCTGTGCTAGGCCCAGTTTACTGTGTGCAAAGCTTTGAGATTAAACAGTATAAACTAATCCAAGATCTGCCTTTCCTGTTTTGACATTAAAAACCTGTTGCACTTTTTGAAGAGAGGGAGTTTGCTGAAGTGATATGAACCTTAGTCTTTTCTCCTGTGCTTCCAAATGTTTTTTCCAGGAGGAACTGACTCTCCCTTTACTTGGTGCTTTCCCACCAAAGGGAGGGCAGCCTGGTTTGTGTGCTTTAAACAGTTTAGATTACAGCTGATTCAACAAATATCTGGTTTCAAGGTGGGAATCCGGACACCAGTGTGAAACAATGGGCACATGGGTTCCAGTGCATGCTCAGACCAGGTTGTCTCCACATGAACATGGGTGTTACTGCACTTGCATCAGCCTTCTGCATCCTTTCATACCGCTTTCTCTTGCATTGCACAAGAGATGCTAGAGACTTTCTTGAGACCAAAGGGAAAGAGAGAGCTTTCACCTGGCAAATGGGAAAGTCTCCTTCCCTGAGTGGTGGCTACACATCCATTCCTCAAACAGCGATATAGAGTTTTCTGAGAACCTTCAGCCAGCCACAGCACCTTCACTGAGTTTTTTCTGGTGGCATAGAGTAACTTTGCGGTATCTGAGATGGGCAGTTCTCTGCCAGCCTAATACATTCCAGCTCATGATAATACAGTGTGCTACAAATTCTTAGACTGTGCTATCTGAAAATTACTCACACTGAACAATGTTTCTCTCATAACTAGTTCTGCAGACTTCTGTGGAATGACTTAGTGTGAACACAAGTGGCATAATCTGGCCTTTCACCTTTATAGTAAGATTTATCAACTTCAAGAAACTCCCCAAACTTATGGGATTTGGATCTCAGATGCCATTATTCCAAGGTATTGGCTGTAATTAGGTTTTTATTCTCTTGGAATGTTTCCAGGAAAAGCTGTTTCCTGAGTATAAGAAACATGAAAGATCAGGGAAGTGACTAAGAACATGGAAAACTTAATGCCGCTTATCAAGTGCAATAACTGAGAATACTGCAGATTGTGTCAAGGATAACAAAATGGGCTGTTTAGCACAATGACTGCCAGCTATTGTTTTTCAAGCAAATGACTGAGACTTGGCGATGATTAGTCTATAACCAAAGAAGACGAAAAACACAAAACGAGAAAGGGATAGTATAAAAACCAGGAAATAAAACCCACAGGTAAACTTTATACAGACATAAATTTCACGCCAGAAATAGTCATCAAAATGACTTCTCATTTATGTCAATAAAGTCAGCACATTTGCACTGTGTTAAGTTTAATCTAATGAGATTGATCACAAATTAGCTCTCTTTGGCAATAAATAATTATCTTTTGCTGCTTGAATATGTTCAGCCTGACTTTGTACACCTACACGTTGCCCTGTTGGCTTTATTGATAGAATGAATAGAGATGGCATTTCCTGAAAGCAAAAATCACCACTGATGACAACTCTTCATACTGAAACAAATGTAATCCATAAACACATCCATTTCTGTCTGCCCCAGCAGGGACCTCATGTTACAGTAGGAACACAATCTAAAAGGCAACATGTCATTAAAATATTGATGGAATGATGTTAGTAGGAAGGGAAATGCATATTTAATAAGTGCCTAGATGCTTTTCATGTACACATGTGACACCAGATCTCAGGCTAATCAGAGTGAGGTTGGGTCAGTTCTTGTGAGGGGAAGGTTCCAGACAATACATGGGGGTATCCAGTTGTAGCTGGCTTGAATATGTCTTTCAGTACCTTGCCAGGAGGCAAGGAGCAGGGTAAGTGATGTCTTGGATCTAGCTTTCTGCTGCGGACACTGTGCAGGTGCCTCCCCTCAGGTGGTGTCTCAGAAGGCTCATTTCCTCCATGACTATCACCTTTGTGAGAAATCACATGCTTTGAGATGCGACTATTGTAGCCTTCTGTGGGCTGACAGGAAGGCTGGAAGACATAACACTCATTGTGGAAGCTGGGAGGTGGCAGGACTCCTGATCCACTGGCGCAGGGAAGTCCCAGTCTGCCTAGAGAAAGCATCTGAGGGGGTAAAACAAAAAGCTCACTGTGTCCTGAACACCCCTTCAGAGAGAAGGTCAAGAACAACATAACCCAGGCTATTAATGGCAACAAGCTGTAAAAGCTGTGGTTTCTGAATCATGAAACTGTGGCTGTGACTATGGTGCACATTAGAACTTGCAGTCCTTGGTCTGTGCTGGGCTGCCAAAAGCAGGACTGTGAGTGAAAAAAGGTGTGCACATCTCCATGTTCTGGCTTCACAGAGGCGTGAGCTGCAAGCAGCTATCATGTTTTACAGATGACACACAGCTTTCAAAAAGCTGTTCATAGATGCATAAACATTAGTCTTTGAATTGCAAAACTGCCCTTTGTGTTAGAGCATGTAAGTAGCCCCATGTGTACTGGTGTATGTCAGTGTATGTGTGGTTAGGTGCTTGCTCCTTTATTTGGTTAAAAATGATTTATAACACTTACAACAGTCTACATACGTTTTTATTATTACCAGCTCTTCTTTAGCTCTCCCACCCCATGCATTTGGTATGAGTAATAAAACTTACTTAATTGCAGCAATAAAGACAACTTTGTATGCTTGAACTTTGATTTGGAAGGATTTTCCATTATATAACTATGCAGTTTTACACATAGACAATAAAGTAATGGCTTAATATAAAAGTTCTTGGAAACAGTGGTAAACCTTATTATGAATGTCATCTATTGCTGCCTGAGTGAGTTGTATATTGCTTTTTAGTCCTAATCACAGCCACTGTGTTTTTCCATCTGCGAGTGCACATTTCCTCTTAATCAGTTAGCTAGTGGTGAGAAAAAAAATCAGCTCTGATAAAGGAAGAGAGTGTTTTCACAGAACCTGGACAAAGCTAAAGCACACTACAGGCAATTATTTGTAGTCCGTTACATCCCAGGTAAAGCATACTCGCAAAGCATTAGTAGTTACATGGGTTGAACCAGAATGATGCTTTGATTGTAAATGTACTCCATGTTCTGGCACATTGTTGCAATCATAAGTCTCAGGATCATTATGTTATCACAGAGTTCCCTTCAGATTATAGTGTTGGTTATAAAAAACTTTAGGAAAAGATGGAAATACAACTATTAGGCCAACTTTTACATATATTACCAATTTATAATGTGTAGGATCACTAAACTTGGGTTTGATTCATTTCACAGCTTTTTGTTGGTTTATAAAATATTAATAGGAGCAATAGAATTTGTCATAGAAATGCTGGAAAGTAAGATGGAATAAAATCATACGGGAACATAAATCTGAAGACCTGGGAAACTTCTCTAGCTCTGCCTTTCACCAGGATATTCATCAAGAATAAAGTAAAATCCATTAGAAATAAGTGAAAGCAAAAGACTTTTGAGGACCAAGTTGCTTAAGCCAGTAATGCCTGATTTAGAGCCTTTCCTGAAGTGAAGGCAGCACAGTGAAGATATTTAGCATATGTATGAAAACAGACAAGTAGACACTAAAAAGGGGCCTACAACAGTATCTCAGCTATTTATTGAAGTTTACAGAAGTAACAAAGCAGCCTATACAAAACACTTCCAAATGTGCTGGAACAGTAAAAGTACATATAATTTGGAGTATTCAAAGCAAAATACACACTGAAGTTCAGAAAACTATAGAGCAACACAAAAAATACCAGTTTGGATCTCTCTTTCTCGAGCACACACCCGTAACAGAGAAAGATGCATTGCATTCCTCTCCTGGGCTTCTACTGTTTTATTTCCTGGAGCAGGCTGCCTCCAGCTGAAGGGGAAAGGGTGACAATGCCCATGGGGAAGCCCATGGTGATTCTACTGGAGACCCTTTGCCTCCAGCATTACACCTGTGGCCTGTTGCCCCCAGACTTTCTCCTGGGAGACAGACACTAAATGGAAACACTGTTTGCAAGAACAATTGACCTAGCAGATGTCCCTGCAGTCCATTTATATTGACATGCCCAGAAAGGAGCTGGGATGACTTTTGCATGGATTTCCTTTGCAGGGCAAGGTGCGAAGGAAGAAGACATACTTTCATATTCCTTCGTCCCTCTTCTCCTTTGGTCCTATCCCAAAGACCTAGTGCCTCTCAAGGGTACAGGGGCAGAAGCACCTTTGGCAGGATGGAGGACCAGGTCTTCTCAAGGAGGCTCCTCTTTATGTGTACATCATGAGGAAGACTGGCTCAAGGGGGAACTGAGCTGGCTGCATCTAGACAAAGGGCTGCATGCATCAATCTCCCTGAGTTTAAAGGATTGGACAGTATTTTACCCTCTGCAGCTCCAGATCAGAATAATTAGTGAATTAAAATGGATTTTCCACTAGGCAACGTGTTGCTGAGACTGGTTTTAGAAGGGTTTTCTTCTCCTCCTTGTTAATAAAAATAAAAATAAATAAAAAATATCCAACACAGCTGTCTCATGAGGGATTTGTATTCAATATTAGAAAGCTACACAGCTGTGGAGTCTGGATACAATCATAAAAACTGAATAGCAGAGACATGACATTGCTCGAATACAGCCCACTTTGTAAGTGCGCTAGGTGCTTGGAATGTGCATATCGCACAATAAAAGTGCTGCTCTTGTCTGTGTTCAAAGCAAGAGCACCAATAGGCTTGTGGAGCTGATGTAATGAGATTCAGACTGCCCTCAACAGCTGAAATATTCAGTTCAGCAAATGGATATTTCAAATGTAAATATTTATATGGGCCAAGGGCTCTTTGTTGCTTGCTATTTTGACATTTTCAAATCCCTCAGCTTTACTTTTGTTACAAAGATGGTCTATTTGCTGATGAGAAGAACAAAGGTCAGTGGCTTGTTATGCAGAAATGGTGTTATTATTACAGCAAAATACCACTTCTCCCAACCCACAAAGCTGTGATTCCATATTATTTCAACATAAAGACCTACACATTCATGGAAATAATGCATCCCTGAGTTGTTATGAGGAAATACAATAATAAAAAGAAAGAAACAAGTTATTTGAGGTCCTGATTAGATAGAATTAATGGTTCATCAGGAAAAATGTTAAGTGCATTTACCTTTCATTTCAGCAACATTCCTCAGCTGCTCTTAATAACCACTTGTTACACTTTGCAGAATTGGTATTCACCTTTAATACCACTGCTATTGCAATTCTTCATTCATTTGACCGTGTGCTCACCATTTGGGTTTCACTCAATTTAGAGATTTAGGAGAGATTTAGAAGAGTTATACTTTAGCTAAAATTATTATTATTTTCTGGTCTCTAAAGCTTTAAAATCAATACTATATTCTTCTTGATTTTACCCATATCAGTGATTCCCTGCCTTTCTATAGCTATGTCTCACTGCCATTGCTTTGTGCACACCTCATCCTTCAATCTTCTGTCTCCTCACCCCTTCCCTACTCTTTTCCCTTACTATGCTTTCTGCTTTCCTCTCATTTCCTTTCCACTTCTTGGCTATCCTGCTGCCCCCAAGCAGTGTGCCTCCCTGCCTCCTACCTTTTTACTGCCTTTTGCCATTCTCCTGGGCTGCTGCTAGCTCCTTAGCCCACTGACACCAACTCAGATCCACAAGAAAAGTTTCTTAGTTTGGGTTTCTCCCCACTCAGCGCTAAGTCTGATTTTTCTTCTTGCCATGTCTCATAGGCGAGAACTGTTGAATTATATATAACAGCTTCTTGGGAACTTAAAACAAAGACTGAATGCTTACCAAACTGCTATTTGGCAGATATCCAAATTTAAATTCATATTGTTGGACTTCTGCTAATATTTTTTTTCTATAAAAATAGAATATCAATAGTTTTCCTGAGGAATATATACATCTGTAGGATAAATTCTTCCAAAATGATCAAAGAAAATATAGGGTGATATGGCCTTGCTGCTACCTGCCCAGGTGGAATAGGTCAAAGATATTTATTTTAGCACACTTAAATACTTGGGTCTTCAATATTGCTGGCTACTTAGTGCTGATTTTGAGAAGGAATGTGTTGAGGCATCATTATTCATTTTTGGTTGTGTTCACTACTCAGTTCAGAAACTGAGAGTGAGACTTTCAGCAGGAGTTTAATTATGATTCAAGAGCTGTATTTGACTTGCAAACCAAAGTAGGGTGAAACTGTTCCTTGCAGGATTCCTTCCTCCAGCCTCCAGCATCCTGTGTGCACAGACCTCTGTTCATTTCCTCCACTCATCACCAAATTCTCATCCCTGGCAAGTGGTTTAGATTCTCCAGGCATATTTTTTTATAGCACTGAAACATTTTTTTTTTCAAAGCAAAAACTAAGCTACATTAATTGTCAGGGAAAAGAAGTTTCTTAAGAAATAGCTGTAGAATCAGGCTACTGTGAAAGTACATGGGAGGTCATGAGCATGCAGATGTCCTAAGAACATATGGCAAAGGTTGGGACTGTGAATACATGTATTATAGGATAATACAGAATGTAATACAGAACTCCAGTGTAATTGCAGAACTCCAGCTAGCCTCTTAAAAAAGGAGGCCTGAGGTAAATTACCTCAGTTCTCCTCTAGTCCCTCCTATATTTTGCTCAATTTTCAGATATGAAAATGCATGTCTTAGCATTTGGACTATGACTAACAAATGCTTTTTAAATGAGGGTAGTTGAATTTCCACATGGAGCCCATTATATATTTTGTTAACATCTTACAATAATCTCAGGTCATAGTTTATGTGTATCTTCTGATAGGAATGGATTTGGAAAGCTGCACTGGTGTGTGTGTGCGAGCAGTTCCCTAACCATTAAGTGTATCATGGTTCAGTCAAATGAAAATCTCACTTGCCACCCTGCCTTGCCAAAGATGAAGTAAGCATTGACAGCACTGCTTTCATCAGGCAAAATGTTTCTCGAGAGCATTCTTTCCAGGTCACTGCGAAGCTCATGCAGAAGCCTCAGTATTTGTGTGCTTTCACATATTTTCCTATGTGGGCATACATATGTGCATTCCGGCTTGCAAATTCCCTAAAAGAGTTGCTCAATGATAATTTTTGCCTGATTGCAAGTAGAAAAATCTTGACTTTGCAATAACTTCATGCTCCTTTACCAGTTTTTTTGAGCCAACCACATTCACAAAGTTCAGAAGCTGTTCATCTTTTTTCAAGTTCCTACAGGACAGGCACTTGAGTTCTCTTGGGTTCCTTGATGTACTCTGCTGTCAGATAATTTTTAGTTTATCCCTCACATCAAATTATCATATGTTTTGTCAGTGATTTCATCCTTTAAGTTGGTACACTGACTCTCCCTTGCCTCATTTAGCCCTGTTGAGACACAGCTGAAGTGCTGGGTCCATTTATGGGCTGCCCAGTATGAGAGACACTTGGACATACTGGGCTGAGTCCAGTGAAGGGCCACAAAGATGTTTGAAGGATTAGAACATCTTTTGTATGAAGCAAAGCTGAGAGAGCTGGGACAGTTCTGCCAGGAGAAGACAAACCTCAGGGGGATCTTATCAATGTGCATAAATGCCTGATAAAGGGAGATAAATGAACTTTCCATCAGAGGGCAAGACTCTTTTCAGTGGTGTTCAATGAATGGAAAAGAGCCAGTGGGCACAAAATAATTAAACGTAGGAAAACACTTATTTTGCTGAAAGGGCAATTGACCGCAGGGCCAGTTTACCCAGACAGGTTGTGGATTCTTCATCCCTGAATGTTTTAAAAACCTAACTAACTGGACACAGACCTAAGCAACCTGTTGAAGTTGACCTTGCTTTGAGCTGAGGGGTTGAAGCAGACGTCCCTGCCAACTTCAAACTTTCTGTGGTTATGAAAATCTCCTTCATACTCCTATAAGATCCTATTTTTTTTTTCCTCATTTTTCCTCATGCCTTCACAGTCTGCTTTTTTGAGACACTTCAGCTCAAGAGCTTTTGTGTGTACCTTACATGATGGGGTGATTTGGAACAAGCCCTTTGTTTTGCCATAGGTCACATCTTGAGAACAGTTTGCCTAGTGATTTTCTTTCTTTCACATCTGTTTATGCTCTTAAATAAAAGTTAAGTTCTTTTTGATCAAGCTTTCTGGTGCTTTTTTTGGAGCAAATATGTCTTGTTATTCTAGAACAATTTGCTCAGTGCAATTTTCTGACTCGTTTCTCGCTGACATTTTATTTTGCTTGTATGTATTGCCTAGCTAGGTTTTATGGCATGCAGTGCCTGGAAAATTGTATCTTTATGAATATCAAAGCATTACTTTGTCTCAAGCCCTGCAGTCCCACTGAAGTTTCCTAACAAACTCTTCACAGAGTCCTTTCTGCACATTTGGAAAAAAAAACTCTTTATCATCATCACTACTAAATGCCATCCGAACCACACACCTGCACCAGCACTAATATTCATTCCCTATGAGGAAGTCAGAGCTTTTATGTGAATGGCTGTGAATCTCAGCTCCTTCTCTGAAGGAGGAAGGGAACACAAGTTGAAAGGGAGGGAGGTTGAAAAAGAGGGAAGGAAAGAGGGGAAGGAAAGAAAGAAGAGAAAGAAGGAAAGAAAGAAGAGAAAGAAGGAAAGAATGAAGTGAAAGAAGGAGGAAAGAAGAGAAGGATGGAAGGGAGGGAGGGGGAAGGGAGAGAAGGAAGAGAGGGGTAAGGGAGAAAAAGAATCTTAACAAAGTCAGTGGAAATAGATTTCCTAAAGAGCAAGACAAAATCTTAGTGAAGAGCAAAATTGCCAGAGCCTTCTGAGAGTCCATGGTTTTATCTCACTCTGCCTCACGTTATCTCCCCATCTATTTTATTCTTTTCTAGGCTGTCCACCATACCCTGCTTTTCAGTACTAGGAATATCCTCAAAACACTTACTCAGTGATATTTATGAAGCCATTTCCACAGTGTAGTCCTTCAGAAAGAAGACTGAGAGGTAGGCTTATCTCATCCTTACAAAACCATGTTTCACAAAGGTGACCACAGTCTGATCCTGCTCTGTCCCCCTCTTTTTTTTTATGTGGGGTCAGAGGGGATTCATATGTACTGAGCAGGTCTTTTTCCTGCTACAGGCACTTTTGAAAGACAGGGTGTTTTCATTTCCTTCCTTACTATAAGCTGACAACTGAGCAAAACGAAGAGGGGAATGAAGCCCTTCTGAGCAGTGGCAGCTGATAATTACCTTGCTCCGTGCAGGGCTCTCCATAACCCTGGCATTGAGAGAAGAGTACTTGATTACAGTGTGTAAGCCCAGCTCAACGTGAGAGTTCTGCTTCATTAGGGAAATAGAGCTGCAGTGCTTTTGCTGATCTCATTTCCATCTCCATTTTTGCCCTTGTAAAGCTAAACTACCTTTATGCTCAAGTAGCTATCATCCTTTTATCCTTGGCAAGCCTTACAGGTAAACACATGGAGGTAAAACAATTGGTGAAATATTTGTGAAAGATGCTAGGGTAAGGAGAGGATAACCTGGAGGACCACTGTGCACTCTTCAGGAAAGAAAGAATGCAGTTGTGTTAGGCTTCCTCTGGGGAAGTAGTAGTCCCTATAATTTAAGTGGGCTTGCTTGTGTAGTCCCTGAAGGAAAAAAAAAAATAAAAAAGGAAAACCAACCTCTATCCCACATAGAAAGAGGAATGATTTTGTGGAGCAGGCAGAGATTAAGTACAATAATAAAGGTGATGATTAGAGGCCTTTTAATTTAGGAAAATGGGCACATTGGACATTGTAGTTCAGCAGCCTGGCTCCAGCTAGGTGTAGGGAAAGCCTGTGGTACTCCAAAATAAAGTAAGAAGGGACTTGGAGAATGAAAGGGGCTTACCTGGAGGGATTGTTTTTACAACAGACTGATACTTGCCAGAATGCATGTTGGGTTGTTTTATTTTTTTTTTTTTCTGTCAGTAATCAAATATCTAATTTATAATTGTGTAAATTTCTGATTTGTCACTATTTCAGGACACTTACAGTGACATTTGAAAGGTATTTCCTCTCAGACCTGGCATTGCTCCTCAGCACTCAGCAGTGCGTGTGCAACTCTGAGAGCAAAACGGGGATTTCATCTGGACAGGAAAACTATTTAAGCATCTTTAGACCTAACTATTTATTCTTTCATGGCCACAGCGTTCAACCCTCAAGGAGTTTGTGAATGTGGCTTCATAGGCATTCAAGGGATGGCATAAGCTAAGGGATAATAAGGGTGTATGTACAGCTTGTAATGGAGCAAAGAGATCCCTGAGATAGGGCAGGCTGGGGCTAATGTGCACATTGTACAGTGCAGTCAGCGAACTAGCTGTGGGTCTGAAGGCAAATAATATCCTCCTAAAACCATTGTGTTTCCAGCTAATTCAAGCAAAGATGATAGTGGGAAGTAGGAATAAGTAACCCCCTCCAGGTAATGTTACTCTCATGCTGTTATGCTACATTGATGCCACATTTTTTGTGGCTACCAGGTCCCTCTGGGGTCAGGACTGGGTACCACCATGGCTGTTGCAGATCCAGCTTGGCTGTCACCCTACAGATAGTGTAGATGTGCTGCTAGCTTTTCGAATCTCATGCCCATGTTACACAGACTATGAAGTAAGCTACTCTGTCCGGCTGTCCTTACTCACATGTGTCTTCAGCTGATATTCCAAATACTGCAGTTCAGCTCACAGCAATTTTCTGGGTGGCTTTAAAATCTGTAGCTACAAAAAGCTGGGGTTTTGAGCCTAATTTTTTTCCTCATCTACATGATTAACTTTAAAAGAGCTCCTTACAGTTAACAGTACAAAGGCAAAAAAAGACTCTGATCTGACTGTCAGAAAATATGGGCTTTAGCTGTCATTTACATGACCATTTATAACTACTCCTAAGACCCCTTTATAGTGATGGGTCTCACGTGAATTCGGTTTGTGCTGTGCTACAACATACTGGGCATGATAGAAGCAATTAAACGGGGCTTGTTGTTTTGCCAGCCACTAATGTTTCTTCTGGTTCCCTGCACTTTCATGGCATGATGCTGGTCTTCCCCAGGCTGATACAATTCCCATGCCCATGTACTCAGCAGCATCCTCTTTTTTAATGTATATTAGAGGATCCAACACATCAAACCTACCCATAAAGCTACTCTAAACTGAGTATTGCTGATTAAATGAAGTCACCACAGAAGGAAAGAATGGTCTGTGCTACTACAACAGAGCGAGGCAGCATTACTGGAAATCAGGTAAAACAAACAGAAAGCTCTCATTGTAAACAAACCTGTAACCTACTTTTTAGCATTCCTCCAAAGAAGAATGAGTTTTATTTCCACCACTGTCTGAGGTTTAAAATAGATCTTTCCTATTATGCTGCTTGTGACCTCCTTAGATCTTGTCTCAAGTCATAGTGCGTGGAATGAAATGGAGTATTGCACTGTTGGCTCCCAAGGGATGCTTGAGTCTTAGTTACCTTTTGAATTAACTAAACGTTTTGGAAAGATTAAGTCATTCCCATGCTACTGTGTTTCATCTGGTCATTTTCCTGCTTTAGTTAGCATTTTATGCTTTACCAACTTTCATCAATATTGTCAGGTCTCTGTCTAGATCAGAACAGTCATGAAAACAGTTCATCTGATTGAATTCTTCTCCCCTTTCTCACCTTTGTACACTGTCATTGGCCATGTCACACACAGCAGACATGGGTCCTGATGCAGTCTCTTCTGCCTTATTGTCAAATGTGCTGTTTTTCTAGGACTTAGGATATTTATAATGTAAGAGCTTCTAAAGTTGTCTCAATCCAATTCTCACAATATTTTCATCTTTTTCTACACAATAAATGTGTTGGTGATCTTGACTGCATGCTGCATTGTATATCTGCATTTGAGTACTGTTCCTATGCTTTGGTTATCAGATAAGATTCTCTGTTTGGAATCAAGAACAGACAGGGAAGATGTACAGGCTAAACTGGGTTGTTAAGGCTGTTTTGAGGCCTTTTCGCAGCAGTGCCAAGGCTTGCCTGCCTTATTTATATCTCCAACATTTTGAGCTGTTTTGTGCTGAAGCAAAGTCTGCTTTTGCTGTACCTATCACACCTGAGGAGCTGAGTGTTGCCAACAAGGCAGACTTTTCCTGCTCTCTGCCTGAATCCTCCTTTTGGCTTCTCTTGGACTCACATTCCCCTGCACAGGGGACTAAACTTATCCAAGGCTCCTGTATGGAATCTAGGATGGCTGAAACTGCTTTCACAGAAACTGGATGTTCCCTTGTTTTGTTTTCTTAAATGCTTCCTTTTGAAGACAGGGTTCCAGAGTAAGTCATTTGCAGTACATGCTTTTCTGTATCCCCTTGGGATAACAGACCCTTGTGGAAGGAAATATCATTCTGAAAGAAAACTTTCTAAAAGCAGGGTAGGTGTTGCTCCATTTCCAGCTGATGATATTGGTGGAGGGAGGTAAACTTGGCATCTTAAAACTATTTTCCTAGTGTAGTAAGGACATAAAAATCTGGTGGGCAATTAAAGCACCTAATCATTCAGCAATCACATTAATTTGATAAATAAATAAGTAACAGTGCTTAAGTAGGCATTTGTGTTTGAGACTCATGGCAACCATTGTACATTTAACAGAGGTTGTGCCCCTCATATAAGTATGTCTAAATTGCAAGCTACAGAGATCCATGATATCTTTAAATCAGCTAGCCTGAGTTTGGGGAATGGTCTGGCTGTGGTTGGAGAGGGCAATTTTGCCTGGCAAGAAACAGAGAAATAATCACAATAAGGTTTAGGGGGTGAAGACTTGTGCTATGCAGGTAAAAACCAGTGGTGTTTCAGTCCTGTAAATATGAAATAAGAGAGTGTTGAATCAGGCTTTTTTATTTTTAACCATGAGAAACAGGCATTGAAATGTGTATGGGAAATGCAGAAGAATGTGCTATAGCCCAGGAATCCGCAGAAAACCTGCTTTCACATTTTGGATTGACTGCTAAGGTAAGAGAATTAATAGCTTTAGCAGCCTCTGAGGAGATACATAGCTTTCAGATTTCCTAAGTGGGTGGGTGTTAAGGCAAGGTGGATGATGTCAGGATGATTTTCAGTTTTAAAGAGAGCTCCAGCAAACAGCTTTAACAGCTCAAACAGCTCGCTACCAAGCTGAACAGCAGAGCTTGGGCTGGGGAGGAGGAATGGAGAAGGGAAGGCAGGGAGAGGAGCTGAATGGAAGGTACAGCCTGCAGATTGCCATCAGTCCCTGGCTGAGTTTACTGAAATACAAAAGGATGACTCTGTTGATTCAGCTTTGCCTGCTGCTGGGAAGCTTCTCCCCTGCCCTCCCTCACATCTGATCTCACATCTCTGTGTTTAAGAGCATGTGTTAAGCACAGGGGAGGAAAGCTGCTGAATATTTGGGCACAGGCTGTTTCTTTGTGAATAGCATGGGATATTTTGAAAATGAGCTATGTCTCTTGAAAGCACCTTTTCCTTTCCCTTTTCCTTTCCAAATCACATTTACTTTTTTTCCAACATTTATAATCTGAACTCAGGTCAATCTAATTTTAACCATAAAACCTACCCTACTTTGTCTTCTTTCCTGGCTGCTGTTTGGTAAACTCTTTCATTCACATATATAATTCACAATACTGCAGTAATTATGCTCTTTTCATCCTCAGCATTGAAACCATGTAGTCAAAGATCCTTTCTGTAAAGCTGCCACCTGGGTATGATACTGCAAGCAACAAGAGTACCTCACATTTAGTTAAAATCTTCCCTTTCCAAAAGCATCAGACACTGGTAGGTAAACATTTAAGGTATCAGAGAACGAAAACAGCCCCCTTCAAGACCCCCTTTCCCTGCTGAGGGGAAGCTCTGGCTCCCCAGTTGCCCCAGCCTGTGCTGGCTGGCCGAGGGCACTGCTGTGGGCTGTATCCCCATGCCCATCCAGCTGAGAACAGGCATGGAAGGGACACGTAGTAACTGTAACCATGTTTAATTTGGGATATTTTTTTTCTTTCTTTTCATTTTTATTTTTTCTGCTTAGCCTGGCAACAGCACGCATGATGAATCTGTGCTAGCACGTGTTCCGCTTGCTGCCACCTCCTCTTTGTCTGTTAAATATCCTTGTCAATTTCTGCCTTAGATTGGGCTGTAGCATCATGTGTAGGGATGTTCTCAGTTTTTGTGTGTATGAAGCCACCAGGACTGTGGGACTTTTTTCCTGATTAGGATTGGACTCAGTATCACTCTAAAAGCAGGTCTTCTGGAGCCACTGGCTCTGGGCTTGTTACTGCAGACTTTAGTCAAGCCCCATCCACAGTTACAGCATGAAAGTCGGAGTTATTTTTCATGTGGTCTTCCACAGTTGTACTAGCTTATCTATATATTAATCACTATTAAAGTATCTTTGCTCCCTTATGAGGCTTTGGAAGATCAGCCTGTGGTGAGATGCTGCACATGGTTATGTCTTTGCTGCTGCTGTGAGCCTGGTGGCAACAGGTTGCCTGAGAGACCCTACAGATACATGAGATGTGAAATCTGTGACCTCGGGCACTACATGTGTGACAAGTCACAATTTGACAGGGAACCGAGTTCTGGTCAAGTGCTTTGAGTTGGGTGGTACTCCTCACCGTCCCTTGGCTCTGCAGCTGTGTGACAATGGTCTGTGCCAGTGCTCAGTGGGCTCCTTACACTCTTAAGGACCACCAGGAACCTCAAAGTGCCCACATGGCATGGGGAGCACATAGGGCTGTGCTGCAGTTGGATGGGTGGTAGCACCATGCCACTGGGTGGGTCACTTCATGCTACTGTGCTGGTTGCCCCATAGGAGGCAGGGAAGTGTACCCATACCATGCTCCATGCCACCTGAGGTGAATACAGACCTCCATGCTGCTCTTGTGCCACTCATCACCTGGGGAAGGTGATGCAGGCAAGCCCTTCTTCTCCTGGGCCAAGCTGGGTATAAATAGCTCTAGCTGAGGGGCAGCCAAGAGGACAGAGCCATCAGGGAGAGGGCTGGCAGAGGTGGTGGCAGCAGCCTCCCTGAGATGCTGTGCCTCTCAAAGCCTCCTCTCTCTCATCTGGCTCCCTGTGAGCAGTTGCTAGGTAAAGGCAGGTGTGTCAGCTGAAGTAGTGGAAACTTCTATTCATCTTATAAATAGTTGAGCAGCCCAACTTGGTGAAACGTGAAACGAGCAAACATCCCATCTTCTCCTCGGAGGGCAGATCGGGATTCAGCCTATAGTGCTGTCATGTCAACTGTGTCAGCGCTGCTGTTCATGATGCCAAGGCCCTATAAGTTATTCATGTGAACACAGCAAACAAAGGTTTAGCTTAACTGAGGGATGAACATTCCTCCACCTGCAGCTTTCTCCACAGCTAGACACAAGAAGTGCAGAGGTCACTTAATCTGTGACAGAAATAGACTGCACCGTCTTTGGGGTTAGTATGCTTTGCAAGTATAGTAATATGACTGCAGGCAGGCCTGAGGGCTTCTGGCACAGTGTCCTTGGTAGTAAAAGAAAATGTCATTAAAATCCTAATGCAGCTTGGCTGGTTTACTTGAAATTTGCTGGGCAAAATTATAAATTTCCCTTATAATGATGTTTATACCCTAGGCCATTAGAAGGCTTTTTCCTTCTGCTAATTCCTCATGCTTCTTGTCAGACTATGTTGACCCTTGTTCTCTGGTGAATTAAGATAGATCGCCACCAGAGGTTAATACTCCCTCTGAGACTACAGGAACTTTTCAGGTCTTTCTCAGTGACAGAAGAATTTCTGCTCTTAAAAAGATGAGACTTCAGAGCTTGAATTTGAAGCTATATGTCAGCTTGTCAATATATTAAATGGATCTTATTGTAGCCTTTCAATCGCAGTCAATTTTAAAGAAAGGAGATATCTCCATGATATTGCCTGGAAACAGGTGCTTGTCTAAGCATGCTTCCATATAACCTCAAAAAATCTAGTCATGAATATCATCCAGTGGTCAAAGCAGAGGGCTGGGAGTAAAGATATGTAGATCTCAGTTCTGCCACGAGCCCTTTAGCAGGACTGACTAAGCCAATCCCTCCTGCATCTTAGATGATCAAATTACCATGGGGACACTAAGAATAACATTTATCAGCAAAGTATGGTGTGCTCATTAGGTGAAAAGGAGTCTGCAAGAACAAGTTTTCATTTTCTTTTATTCCCATTTATTCTGTTAACAAGGTGGTAGGATTGTGCCAGTCCATAGATGATCTGTGCTCAGACCTCCACATGGAGGTGAGGACACTGCAATGACCCTGGGTAGCATTTATTGACAGTTTATGCAGTGACAGTGACAAAGCCAGATTGTCTGAAAATGGACCAACATCACATTTTTGTACAAACCTGAACATTACAGCTGTCCGGTTTACTGGTGAATGATAAGGCACTGCTCTCATTTGCTCTTGCTCTGCATAGCTGCTTCTAGAAAGGGGTGGCTTGTGGTGAGCTAAAGGAGGAGACTATGATGGAGAGCCAAAGGGGGTATCTGAGTGAAAACCAAGCCATTTAATACCAGCTTATGTCCCTCCTGCACTCTTTTTCTTAGACTCACATCCACAGAGAAGGAAAAAATCAGCCTTGTCATGTTAGCTTTTCCTCTCCGTGTTTGCCTTTACTCTGATCAAATACAGGCAAAAGGAAATCAATCAAAATTAAACCAGATGACAATGCTCAGCACAGGGCTGGTGCTTTACCCCTTAGTGTGTGATGTAAGCTGTAAGTGAGCCTTGCAACCTTTCTGAGAGATAGGTAAGTAAGCAGAGCAGTCATATTTAGCAGATGTAGGAACACGAAAGCCTATAGCTACAGCATGAAGGGGGAGGATAAACAATTTATAAGTACTTGTAAGTGATGATGGCACAGCTCTGTGTTGCAGTTCTAATTTACTGCTCTCTGTTTGTCTCCCCCGCAAGCTTCAGCCAGCAGATTGCAGGGCCATCGTTTTTTGAACTCTGTGCAATCTCAGACACATGCTGAAGGCTCCACAGTATGAACCACACTTGCATTTTCTAGATCGTACAGGAATAGCCTCACTAAACTCAGTGGGATGCTTTGCATAAATACTCACTCTGTGTATGGCTTACATAGCATAGTGTTTATGAGGTGAGCCACTTAGCCACAAAACTTAGCAAAGGCGTAAAAATACAACCACATTTTATATAGAGCTACTGAAGCCTATTGGCCTTGAAAGTCCTTGCTTTTAACATGATAAATGGCTAGCTCCCAAAAGTTGTCACTACTGTTGTGGAGTACAATCTGACATGGAATGGCAAACAAGAGTTTATCTGATGCACACTATTCTAAGCAAATGATTTTTAAAACTCCCTTCTTTGCTGAATTCATCAGCACCTGGATGGAAGTATAAATATTTTTTTGAGGAACTTTGTGTTGACTAAATGCTCTGTTTGAACTGCACCTAAGTATTGCTGAGGCCTGGGAAATGAATTGTTATAGGAGACGTATTTAACTGTGAGTGAATATATATCTTACAGCAGGAGAAAGGAAATTGTAGTTTCCTTGAAACTTCAAAGGGTGGAAACTTCATAATGAAAACCTAATATACACCTTCATACAACAGTTTGGATTTTGTGTCTCCTGCCTTTGTGTAACCTTGCATCAAAGGATACTTGGGTTAGTACTTGAGGGAAGCCATCAGCAAGGACAGTGCACAAGCTATGGAGGGAGTGAGAAAAAGAGTTATCAAAACATTCTGGGATGGAATAAAATGAGTAAAGGACTGAATAAATTATGTTTCCCCATATTAAACCTTTATAGATGAAGATCAGTTTTAAGAAGCTGTTTAGACATGTCGTGTGATATAGTTACTGTAAATAAGTCCTTAAATATTCATATATTATCAAAGTGCTAGTTTTGACTGTTTTATTGTGCTTGCACATTGTGTGGGATTTTCTTTCCACCAATATTCATGAAAATTAGACTCAGCTACTTTCAAACAAATCTTAAAGAGATACTTTTGATCACCAAATTTTAAATTAAAAATATATTTGATCTAGTAAAATTCCTAATAATCTTAAATTTTTCTAAGAAAGAGATACATGTATAACCACTCAGAAGGTACCACCAGGAGGATTGTAAGGAGATCATTCTTGAGGGAGGATAACAGGGTAAGCAAGGATGTGGCTCAGTTTTGCAAAAGAACTACAAATACAGCTCAAGTTTTGAATATTCAGTACCCATAAGAAACTAACATATAGAATCATAGAATAGTTAGGGTTGGAAATGACCTTAAGATCATCTAGTTCCAACCCCCTTGCCATGGGCAGGGATACCTTACACTAAACCATGTCACCCAAGGCTCTGTATGCCACATATTGTTCAAAAAAGATCATTAAAATTATTTTGAATACTTAATGAAAACTTCAGTGTGCCCAGGGGCAGTTTGAGTACAGAAAAAAAAGTCCATATTCATTTAAGGGATTATTTGTCAGGGAATTTTTTGGCAAGTTTAATTGGTTGCCATCTTTTATATTGTATCTTTCATTGTGCATTTTACTCCAGCTCTTCCATTGGGTATATACTTTGTTAATGAAAGTGTGGAACAGCAACTTAAGATACATATAAGTAGTCAGAAAGCACCTACCTGGTATGTTACTAAAGAGATTTTAGTGTTGCCTGAAATTTTCTTAAGGAATGCGGAAGTCATACAGATGGAACATAACACACCACAGTTTGTATTCTACTGTTCAGTTAATTCAAATGAAGACAAAAAGCCTATGCAGCACTATGTGAGATAATCCTCACTTTCTACAGATGTCATTTTGTACATAAAAATATAGATTTTTCTTATACCTTTGAGATTAAGTTGGTGAGCAGCAGTAGTACTAAAACCTGATTTTCTATGGATTTGCATGTTAACGTTGAGCTCATAGTATCTGTGATGATGAAGTTTGAGCTCTCATTTTAACTTTTCCTCAGTGAGGTTGTCACTTAGTTTCTCATTCTTCACTTGCTTTCTGACAATTCAATAAATTTGAGAAACTTTCTATCCACCAAGGATGGTAGAAAACCAGTAGTGGGTTCAGAAGTTATTAATGGAACTAAAACAGAGACACTGGCATCATATAATCCTTGTTTCTTTCAGCAACCACACAGCAACAGACAATAAACAAAATATTCTTTGGAAGCATTCTCCTCTAGGTTTCTTCCTGGTATCTGCAACAAATTCATGCCCCCTAAAACTTCAGAGATCACTTCTAAAAATTGTCTGAGAGGTTCTTAAGTGTGCTTAGTAAAAGTGTAATAAGTACTGGAGTGCAAATGCTGATTTCAAGAAAGCTAAAAATATGCTTGGTGCTCTCTATCTGAGTGAGAACAGAAGGAAGCCAGGCCAGTCCCCCAAAGAAGGCTGCTAGGCTGAAGGTACTGACAGTATGAGTTCAGCTCTAACTTAACAGTGGTATACTGCTTATTTGTTGTGCTATGTCTTCTGCGTATTCCCTTTGTCAGGAGTAAATGGGAAGTTTTAACTTACGGAGACTAAAATGTAACACTGCTGTCTTACAAATAAGGGAGAGAGGTACACACCTGTCATTACGAGCAGCTCAATATTCACTGTTGGGAATGTGATGTGGTGCCCACCAAGTCCTTCTGAAGTGTGGTGAATGTTTTGGCATCATTCATGTTGATCAGGGTCCTACAAACAACATCTTAAAAAAAGATGGGATAGAATACTGAAGAGGTATATATGATATTCAGCTATTTGGCTGTAAGGAGAACTCAGTGTCTTATGAGAGAAGATATCCAAATCATTTTTGCCTCTCTCCTTCTCTTTCCATAATGTTATGCAATAAGCCAATATAGTCTGAGGTCATGGAACAGGAGAAGAAAAGGAACTCCATTTGCAGTATGCAGCAAACTGTGTATCTGTGAGGAGTGAGTGTTGTAACAGCGTAGCTGGCAGTCAGTAACACGTAGTTAGTTCCCTACCTGCAAATCTTTATTTTAAAATATCCTGACTAGAACACTGCAAAATTTTAGAGCATGTTGGATGACAGGGAGTTTGATTGTGCCTTCCTTGACTGCATGGGAATCTGTGTGAAGCACCTGTTTAGTACACTGGCAGCGCACTGCTCTCTTGAGGTGTTTTTTTGGTGTACAACCCCAGCTGCTCACAGAAGAGGCTGTGATGTTTCCTCAACACCATTTGATGTTTCTCACAGGACCATGAGAAATTCCCCTTCCAAGGAGCTCAGCTGAGTCAGAGCTCCATTGAGATTTATGGCTTAACATGGACACATGAAGGACAAAGAAAGGGGATACTGTGCTCTGCTGCACTGTGGCTTTCAGAATAGCCAGATCATTTCTGGAAACTGGGACAAGTCAGGCCAGGCACTAATACAGCTCAGAGCTGTATCACATCCTTACGGAGCTCCTAGATCTGCTGCTGAGCAGCTGCAAGGAGAGCTAGATGAAAGGCAGTGAACATTTGTGTGCTGCCAGGAGGATGGGATGCTGTGCTCCACTGAGACACAGCTGCCCATGATAAAGAGGCTTCCAGTTTTGAGGAAGCTATTTCCTTTGAACTGCTTAGGTCCTGACATTATTGTTCCAAGGGTTTAAAGAATGCCTTGCATGGCTTTAAACATAAAAGCTCTGCTCTGTTTTGCTCGGAAGGAGAAGGAAGTGAAGCACCCGATTATTTCAGTGCTCAATGACAATAGCAAAGGGTCATGAAAATGGCTGCTTACTCTGGCACAGAACATGAGTTTTGTTGATGAAAAGAAAACAGAGCTTTCCTCAATTTTTGTTTTTCTCTGATAGTATGGAAATTGCATAGCTGAAGGCTATACATTAAAAATACATAACATGCACTTTAAAAGGAGAACCTAGGCCTACAAGAATTACTATGTTTGAATGAAGATATAACTCAAAATGGGTCATGTCAAATGATGGCCAAAGATGTCACTAAGTGAGCTGAATATGTTGCTTTGAGCAAGTATATGTTCAAATAAGCTAGTCATAGGTAGCAATCTAGTTCTTGAGATCCCCCCTGGGAATGGCCAGATATACCACAAAATGTATTCTTATTGGTGGTCAAATCTGAGGTGAAAATTTGTGTACTGAACTTTCAGAGTAGCAGCCATCCTATTATCATAATATGTCTTACGACATGGAGCAGGCATGTCGATTGTCTGAGCAATGTAAAGACAGCAGTTAGGGGGTAACATTGAGAACTGTATACAGAGTTCTGGCACTTGGTGAAAACAGAATTACTCCAGTCAGTTTTATCTCATCTTCTGTACTGAGTCATAAGGAATGAAAAAACAGTGCCACAAGATCAGTTCCTGCTGTAATTACTTAAAAGTATGTCATCCCAGGAGTTATATGGGGCTTTTTTTTCCATTATATCAGATCTTGTTTTTAAGCAGTTATACCCTGAATACTCTGATGCCTGGTGAAATGTGTGCCTGGTCTATCTTTCTGGCACTCATTCAAAGTATAAGAAAATATCAGTACTTCTGGTAAGCTAATGAAATTAATGCTGATGCCTGACATCTTTTTTTTTTTTTTTTTTTTTTTTTTTGCCCCTT